>SMGU01006465.1:0-11107 GCA_004348175.1 Puccinia novopanici
TGTGCACAATGCACAGTGACTGTGCTAAAAACTCTACATATGCAAACAGGTGGAGTTTGGATGGCTGCTTGTCTTGAGCATGCTGCATTTCAACTGCAGGCAGTTGAGCAAGTTTTCTTTTTTTTTTTTGCGGTTAATCGTGTGGATGTGGTCTTACTGCAGTGCGACTGTGACATCCCAGTGAAATGTTGAGGCTGTGACAGCTAATCCGAGTGCCCAATTCTGAACTCTTGATGGGATAGGAAAGACAATGGGCTGGAGGCTGGTTTTTCAAGCTAATCTGCTCCTCCTCCTGACCACTAACAAAGCCATCTTGGGCAGCCTCACTTGCGCTAGCTTAACCCAACCAAAGATCTGACTTTAGGCGCAAGCCCCTCCTTCGCGACCTCCGAAGTCGCGGCGTGTTGTGAAGCTAGACTTAGGCGGTGGTGGTGGTGGTCTCCTCTTCCCACTGCTCACACCTTTCCCTCCATGCATTTTTCAAAAAAAAAAAAAAAAAATCCACACTCAGTGCAAACCTTCGGTGAATTGGCCAACATCCATGCCCACAGCCCAATGATTGGCTAAAGATGTCCCAAACAAGTCATGTTTTTTTTTGTAAAGATTCCTGGGCACAATTCTCCTACGGAGGCCATCCCTCGGGCGCCTGCGCTCGACTAACTAGTGAAGACCGCATATGGTCCATGATCAAGGCCACTGATCGAAGCAGCCGGGACGGCCCCACAACGATAGATCCGCTTCGGGGGCCAGCCAATCCGTCGGGGTGATTTGGGTGCCGCCATCGCGCTCAGATCACGCATATTCCCACTGAGAAAAGTGGTGCAGCGGGAGGGAGGGAAAGATTCCTGGCGCGAGCAAGACACGTCTGGGATGCTCGACCAAGCGATCGCAGCTGTCGCAAGCGCGTTTGCAGGGGCGTCCTGGGCCAACATGGAGCCATCATATCGCCTCCATGGCCGCCCGCGAGTCGGTTTTTAATCCGTAGTAGCTCGTCGGGAGCTCCTAGATTGCATGAGTTTATAAAACCGATCAATCAAGCGACATGGCATCGCCGAGTAAGAATATCTGCCCGCGGTCGCAGCACTGCTTTCATTTCAACTATTACCAAAAGAAAGCGTCCGCTCCAAGTTCTAGCAGTCGAACTTGATCACCATTGATAGGTCGCGCCTATATTTTCTCCCTGAGGCGCGTTTGCCGCATGCAATCTTGGCCAGCGCAAAGCCCCATGGAGCCCGAGACAATATGAGCGCTGGATCGTCAGGGCAAACTCGGTCATTCCTGTGGCCAGACCCATCCATGGGTGCTAAGAGGCGTGACGAAGGTGCCTGCTACTCTGTCTCTGTCCCGACGAAGGTGCCTGCTACTCTGTCTTTGTCCCGGCCTTTCCTAGTCATTTTCCCAATTCTCCTCATTGTCCGTCACCTGTTTTGCATGACCACGTAAATCGCTCCCTGGTCCTTGTTCCAATCGCCCTTACAGATTATTCTTTAATGACATGGTCTGCAGGTGACTTTTATACACATGTAGTTAGGATCATTTCAATCATTTGTCAAGCTCTCTCTTGATGCAAAATAACACCCACATTCGCTCTAATCTCCTCCTCTGATATACAAACCACACTCCATTCCGTCAAGAAGCTCTCATTACCATGATATCTGCTATCAAGTCTGCAAATACTCTCATTCCCGAATTGCCCCGCCCCACCCCCTTTCCTGTCCTCGGTCTCTTACAGCGCCATCATCGGCCCAGCCTTCCTCGAAAATCTCTGTCCTTTGATCTCAAAACGTCTCTGCTCCCTGCGAAATCTTCCACTGTAATTATCACTCCGTATACTGCTTCAATCTCTAATCCGAAGTAATGACCACCTACCTGTCAATGTCCCTTTATGCTAAAGTTCATTTTCTCAAATTGTTTCGTGCAGTTGGACGTCATAAGCCTGGGACGCCAGTCTGGATCCATTCTCCCTAGGGCTCCAGATCCATTGCCTGCCAAAGTGAGTCTTATTTTCTATCATATACCGGAAGAGAATTGGCAGTTTGGAAAAGAGACACAAGATGGATGGAGCTGATAGAATCAAATTTTGGGTGAATAGAATGCCAGTCCAACGACCACTAAGCATGATACCTCGTCAGAATCTGGGAGTGGTGAAGGAACTCAGGAAGAAACGTCTACGAGCACAACACGAAGTGCGAGCTCGACCGGGCTAGTGACGATGACGATCACAAAAGAACTGCTGCCCACGGCAGTCACCCTGGTTTTCCAAGTTGGGGCTTCTCCTACGGGGACTACGATTATCTTGGGTTCGGTATCCACCGCCTCCCAGCCTGCCGCCACCGCTACTTCAGTTCCCGTTTCACTCCCCGCCAGTCAGCCATTTCCTTCTCCGTCCAGTAACCCGGCCCAATTGGCCAACCTTGAATACCATTCAACTGACAGCCACCCGAGTAACTCCGCTCCTTTAATCGCCGGTATCGTGGCTGGCGTCGTGGGTCTTGCGCTGGTTGCCTTTGCTATTTTTATTACTATGGCGCTGCGAAGGCGTCGAAAGGAACGCGAATTATTGAATAGTAAGCTCCATTTTTGCTTTTTTATCTTTCCCAGAGCCAACATCCAGCCGACTTGTCTATTTTCTTCGTCTTGGATCATATGTGCGAAAAACAAAGTGATGGCTCCTTCCCAGCTCCAAAATCCTTTCTTTCATCTCATGCAATCCGACCCTCGGCAGTCATTTACATGGGTGGGTCCTATTGACAAACCTTCATCACGAAGGGGCTCTCGACTGGCCCTCTGACTTCCTCCCCTCTATTTTCTTCGTCTGAGTACCTCTGGAACCTCTAAACTACCGAAAAATCTACTAGTGCTGTCTTGCGAATGAAAATTAGTGATTTGTCCGCTTTCTTGTCATTCCTCTTGCTGTTGTATGTTCATCTTTATCCTTTTCTGTTATCTAGTCGCAAGTGCCTTTGTTGTGGGTAGTAGTCTATCATGTGGTGGTTTCTGGAATAAACCTTTAAAAAACCTTCTGGGAGTGTTTCTGGGAGGGGATGCTTGGTCTTGGAAAATATGTTGCAGAATTTTTAGTGATATTGTGTTTAAAATTCTCTAACACTGGAATTGGTGTAAGAGTTCATTTTGAACATGTTTAAGATATCATCATTTCAGAGAATCAGACAGAACATCCTCTTGGGGTAAGAGTTATGGGAAATTGGATTAAATTTCACCTGTCACCTACTAATCTGTTGTTTGCCAATCTCAAGGGATCTTGAAACAAAAAAGCGAGATTAGATACACTTGTGATATGAGAATGTTAAATTGATGATTACTCAAAAGGGTGGAATGAATGGATTATTTATTTTTCTAACTTTGTGGCCAAATTAGTGAAAATTTGGCTTTCTAGGGATGTGCCTACCACCTAGGGAATAGCCATTGTTCATATGAGGTGGTGGCACAATGCCAGCATATAACCAGGAAAATGCTGTTTTTTGTTACTTCAGTCAAGGCATTGGAATAATGAGATTTCTGAAATAGTTACTTCCTACCTGGGTGAATGAGAAATAATGAGACCATGTTGAAAAATCAACTTGTGTAAATTGATCTTACTGAAAGATATTGAATTTTTTTCTCTCAACTTGACCACTTCCAGAAAACCTAAACTGGTTGCATGAATTCTAGTAAATATGGGCTTAACTCAACTAATTTGATATATTTTTCAAAATTTACTGGCTTCACATCATTAAACACTTTTTGGAATGTTTAGTGAAGTGTGATTTCTAACCTGATTGCATGTTCAGGTAAGTACTGTTAAATGCTCACTCCAACTTCAAGGAGTGAAAATTTCATAGAAATTCCCAGCAAGTGTCATCCAGGAAGTTATAGAACTTTCTGGGAGTGGCCAATAATCTTTCCCAGTTTAGATATAGCTCAAGAGTAAGTCCATAGGATTTATGTTAAAACCAGTTCACCCAAACCAGTATGAAATAGGTATCCAATATTAGCTAAGATTCAATCAAACACATTAGATTTTCTGGAATGGGTGAATAGTCTGTGGAAATCATTCTGGGTCAGAAAGGGAAAAATTTCATTTTATATAGGTCCCTCAGGTTGCAGAGGTGAATTCATTCAGGCAACATTGTGTAATTTCTTTAGTTCATTTTTATCATGCTATATTTTAATCTTTATTTTCATGTTCCACATTCATCATTATAAAAATTTTAACCCAAGCTAGAAAGAATTGAAATAATCTATTCTCTTGAAAGAATGCACAAAATATTTATCCACAATTTTTACCTTCTCAGGGATCTGGATATTTCTTTCATAATTTCTTTTCCACTATTATTCAGTTTTTTCTATTATCCCTATCTCAATTATTTTGGTATTTGTTGAGATTGAACAAAGAATATTCAGGAGTCACTGGCATAAAAACTAACTAAATTGAGCTTATCTTAGTGCATCTAGGATTCAAGAAAACAGGTTAATATGAGTTGAAAGTCAAATTAAATCAATAAATCTCACCTTTTATTTCCCCGCTTTTTAGAGAATCATCATTAGTTCTGTTAAAAGCCTCTGAAATGACAAATTTAGATACAATCCCCAAATTTTTGCACCAATTGATTTTGCTAGACACACTCAACTTTCTATATACCTCATATTGGCATATCCCTTTAGTTCATACCCATCTTTCTTCCATCAACAACTCCCAACAACCCACTGCAACAAGCCATCATGGAAAATAAAGGAAAATGGGCTGGTGGAGGATGATTCTAAACTTCAGGAAAGCTGGCTATTTACCTCAACCAATCCTATCCAAGCCAATTCAATGAAACACAATTTTTTTTTTTTTTTTTGGAAAAAAGCAGCTGAAAATTTCAACAAACATAATTTCAGGTGTGAATGTGCTGGGAATAGCCTAAAGCACAGTTGATTCCACTTTCTAATTTGATTTAAGAATATTTCAAAACTAACCATCATGCCAAAAGTGAGGGGAATACATGTCAGGTGACATTCAGATAACTTCATAAGTAATTCAGGACATACACTCAGTAATATTTGATTCTACTCCCAGATAAGGACAAAGGTTTTGGGCGAGCAAGCAGTGAAGCCTTTGGGAACAGCAATGGGCGCTGTGAGCAACACGGAAAAGTCTAGGTAGACTAAGAGAAGCAAGCACACCTTTGGGAACAGCAATGGGCGCTGTTAGCAACATGGAAAAGTCTAGGTAGACTAAGAGAAGCGAGCACACCTGTGGTCGAGAGTGTGACGTGAAGATGTTAGATTTGAATGAGACAAACAGAAGAGAGGAACTCAGAAAACAATAACGAATGATGATTGAAATGAAGACAACTCGAACCTTTGGGAACAGCAATGGGCGCTGTGAGCAACACTGAAAAGTCTAGGTAGACTAAGAGAAGTGAGCACACCTAAGATGAGAGTATGAGTGAGAATGAGTAATGATGATCGAAGGAATGAGAAAACACTAGGCATACCTGTGGTAGAGAGTGTGAGGTGAAGATGTTAGATTTGAATGAGACAAACAGAAGAGAGGAACTGAGAAAACAATAACAAATGATGACTGAAATACAACTGAGAAGAACTAGGTTGTAGATGGGAATCACTAAGTTAGGGTTTGACAGGTCCTTGGAGCTTGCAGTTCAAACCTAAGAGACCCCGCACTCCGCAGCACGGTGGTTGAGAGCTTAGTCTGATACTCGGTGTTCAATAAAAGGGGCCATTGTTATCATTATGGAATATCACAAACGTAATTCTGGTGTTTCAATAAATTTTACTGAATATCACCTGACATGCATTCCCCTCACTTTTGGCATGGTGAAATGTGTAATTTCAAAACTGCAGATGTACACATCTACCATTAGCTGTTACAAAGTTTTGTGGGATCTACTCTTTGATTAAAGGTCTTCAAAATGCAACACACCCTGATTGAAGGCACAACCCATACTGCCATTCTCACAATGCTGGGGTGGTTTGCACCTTCAAAAAACCAGTGGTTTGAAGATCTAAATTCCAGTTTTTTGACTTGGGTAGGTTGCATATTCAAAAATCTTTGCACAATTTGGGTTGTGGGTCAAAAGTTTCCACCCACAACTCAAATTTTTGGTGGCTTGGTTTGAAGCTACAAATCCCAAGCCAAAAAATGGGTTGCAGGTACAATTCCACAACACACATTTATACCGGGGATTGCAGGTGCAATCCTCCAACCTAAAACCCTAAAAACCTGACCCCCCGGGCCCAGGGGTTGCAGGTCAAAATTGGGTTCACACCCAGACAGTTGCCCTGAAGAATCAGACAATCTGATATCAACCATACAGTCAGAATTACAGTAAACACAACCACCAACCAGCACATCAAAAAACCCCACAACAACTCAAAAAACCCAAAAACCACCTCCAAAACCTACAACAAGCACCCAACACCCCAAAACCCATCAAAAACTCAACAAAAATGAACCCCAACACCACCCAAGCCTCCTCTGCCCAACACATCCTGGCAATTGACCCTACCATCATGCAAATGAACAGCAAATACCAGAAAAAACTCAAGGAAATCAATTGAACACTCAGTGACACCTACAGCAGCCCCAACTCTGATGAATTTCCTTTAAATTTATTTTGGTCTTTCTCTTTTCTGTTGTTTCAATGACTGAGATGATTTGTCTTTTTTTTCTTTGTTTTTGGATTGTTTTTTTATGTAGGGGTGGATCAAAGACAGATGAAAAACACAAGGGTGATCCACGTGACAATTCCAACATCACTAGACTTATTGGATGCCATTTATCAGCTTGTGAAATTTTCCAAAATCAAATTGGCCAGTGGTACTTCAGCGTTGATATGGCCCATCACAATCATTCCCACATTGAAAGCTGCTGTCTAACTAAAGCTCAATTTTTTGAAGTCAAGGGTCTAGAAAAGCAGGTCTCAAACCCTTCGAAATTCTCAGAGTGATGCATACAACCAAGGAAGAAGGTGAATATTCACTAGCAGCAAAAAATACAATTTATGTGGCCAAGCAACAGGTGAAAATGGAATTACTTTAATGCCTCAATCCCATTGTTCACCTCAAGAATCAACTAGACAACTCTGAATAGTCAGCTTGTGTCAAAACTGAAAATGATGGCACCCTCAAGGCTCTATTCTTCTGTCACCATGCTTCTCTCAAACTGTACTCTGAATATAACATGATTATCTTTGCCAATAGAACATACAAGACAAGCAATTACAAGATGCCTCTCTTGCACATTGCTGGCATCAGTGGCAACAACAAATCTTTCAGCTTGGTGTTTTTTTTTTCTAGCCAAAGAGAATCTGGACTCTTACACCTGTTCTGTTGAATTCTTTCACTCAACCATCTCTTTGCATCACCTATCTCCTCCAAAAATAATCATCACCAATCAAGAACTAGCTTTCATGAATGCTATCAAACAAGTCCTGCCAAATACAATTCACATGCTCTGTACATGGCACATGGAGAAGAACATCCTTTCTACTGTGTCAAAAACCTTCAAGAACCACCACAAAGTTGAACAAATTGTGTTTTCCATTGGTCTAGCCTTGTGAAAATTTCAACTACAAGCAATTTCTATTCTTCCTTCCAAAGATTTTCTTCTCTCTACCACCCAGAATTCATCAAGTACAGTGCCTGGACAAGAGTTAAGATAACCTTATTTTTATTTGTCGAGAAAAAAAATTCTTCTTGGATGCAACAGTTACAAATTATTATTGGGGAGCTAGCAAGCACTCAATGTGATTAAACTGCAAATTGGAAGAAAAAAGTATATATCCTTGAAAAATTGAAAAAAATAAAATAAATAAAAATAAATAAAAATAAATAAATAAAAATAAAAAATAAAAAATAAAAAATAAAAAATAAAAAATAAAAAATAAAAAATAAAAAATAAAAAATAAAAAATAAAAAATAAAAAATAAAGAGTCTGCAAGCTGTTAATGATACAAAAGGTGGACCAACTCAATGGTGACTTATTATTTCTTCAAACTTTTAATAATAATCATCTTTGGCTCTTTCTCTCCACCCTGGTTTTTTTGTATTTTGCATGTTGATATTGAAGACTTTATTTTGATTTTTTTGATTTTTTCTCTATTTTTA
Organism: Puccinia novopanici; assembly: GCA_004348175.1. NCBI lineage: Eukaryota > Fungi > Basidiomycota > Pucciniomycetes > Pucciniales > Pucciniaceae > Puccinia > Puccinia novopanici. The sequence goes on from SMGU01006465.1 coordinate 8,116, forward strand.
AGGATACACACAGTTTTTCCATTTGGCAGTTGAGATTATCACATTGAGTAGATAGCTAGCTTTCCAATGATAATTTGTAATTGTTGCATTTCAAAATGACTTTCTTTTTGACAAATAAAAATAATGCACCCTTAACTCTTGTCTGGGCACTGTACATTAAAAAATTGTGGATTCCCCTTGCTTCTTGGTTTTTCAATGGTTGGACCAAAAAAATTCCCCACTTCAACTACATCAAAACTCACCTGATCAATTCTCAAGTTGTTTCCTATGAATTAGTTAAGCTCATTACCCTGGCTCTGAAAGAACAACATCACAAACTCAAATCTCATTTTCCATCAACAAAAAATCACCATTATACGAAACATCAACTCCATCTTTGCCAGCTTTCATGGGAAGATCTCCAACTTTGCTCTTTGGATTTCTCAAAATAACTATCAAACTATTGAACTAGCTTCCAAAAAACAATTTAACCAAGCCCAGACAGTAAAAAATGGAATCCCTTGCTGGCATAAAATTGCTCAATTATTGGTCTCTGGAAGGGGAGTAGAACCCAGTTACTTTCACAGGCAGTGGCACTTGAAGGCAAGTAACTTTATTTTTATGAATTCTTTCCCTAGTCACCATAACATGAATCCATTGGATATAGAGAAGCACCTAGACTAAATTGAATGGCTATTGGAGGGTTAGGCATTGCTTGTTGATATTCAGTTACCCAAAGGCACTCAAACCACCCAGGTAAAACCAACTTCAGCAGCAAATAAACTACAAAAGACTGAACATTTCAAACTGTCTGGCTTTGAATATGTCCAACCCAAGAAGCCAAAGTTGCAAGTAAGAGAAGAGAAGAATACTCAAGTCAAAGAGGAAAATAATACCTGAATTCAGCCTTCCCATTATTCATCCATAAATAAAAAACTTTACAGTCCACTAGCAAAATCCAACCTCCCCCTGAAGCCCCTTATCTGATTCAAGAGATTCATGCAATAGCCTAAGATTATATTGACAAGATATCTGATGTTAAGGCCAATGCAAACTGTGGATTCAGAGCAGTTGCTCATGTGATAGAATGTGGTCAAGAGGCCTACATGGAAATCAGGTAGGAATTTGAAAAAAATATCCAGGCTCAATCTAATTTCTACTTGAATCAAGGCTTTTTTCAAAACATTGAAAATATGGCTGCCAAAATATGGGTGGAAAAAAAAACCTTGTGAAATCAATCACTGGATGAGCATGCCAACCACTGGTCACCTTCTTGTGGAGCTGAACAATAGGCCTGTCAGCCTTAGAGACAGTAAGACTGTCCAAAAGTCTTCAATTGTAAATATAATATTATAATTCCTCACTTTTCTCTTTCATAGAGTTTTTAGAATAAAAAACAATCCTCATCATAAGATTCTCCATATTTTTCTACATATGTACAATATTTGATGTGTGATGTAATGATGTGGCATGCCTGTTATTTTCAAGGTTGATGAGTAGTGATTTCTAAGTTTGATCCACCAAATTGAATAATATTCAATTTGAAGCTCACCCAGTTCTAAAATAGAACTCAGTGAAAATTCTCAACCTCAGGCCAGAAACAACCAGAACCACATCAGATCAACCAAGGACCAACAAATCCCTCACTCCTGGGAAGTTTTCCCACTCACCAGTGTCACTACAACCTATCAGTAAGTCATTTGCCTAGTTATCTTTTCTTTCTGTTTTTTTATGTCCTCAGGATTGGTTCTCTGAACCACTCCTCTACTACTTACCTGTTTTCTCTCCCTTCTTAATCTGTTTTCTCTTCTGGTTTTCTGTGGTTTTCTCCATCAAACAAACCACATAGGTTTCCTCTTAAAGATCCTTGGCTTCACAGCCTAAAAAATCAGGACTTGGTATTATAAAAGAGTTTACTCTTACCAAGACCCTCTGTTGATTCTATCCAGAGGAGGCTGTCACACTCCAGCTTGCTCCTCCTCATCTGAGTTGAGTATCAGAGCCTCAAAGAGTTGTCTTTGTAGCCCAGTACTGTCTTGTTCTTTCTTCTCAGAAATACACAAGCTTACAACCAATCTTGTGTCCTGTAGCCACTCTAGAGGCACAGGCTCACAAGGCCAGTGTTCTACTTCTCCTGTTCCTGGAGTCAATCTTTCTTCCCTTCTTCCATTCTTTATTTTGCTTTTTTTTCATAACATTTTTTCTTTGTTTTTCATTATTTTTTGTTATTTTTTGTTAATTTTTGTTATTTTTTGTTATTTTTTGTTATTTTTAGTTACTTTTTCTTTTCTTTGTTTTCATATCATTTATTTTTTGTTGTTTTTCTTTATTTTTTAATAAAATTTATTTTTCATTTTTTCATCAAAATTATTTTCACACAGATGAAAAAAAGCCATTTTTTTGGCCAGGCTGTGGCCATTTCCTCTTTTAAAGGTTTGTTGATTTTTTTTTTTTTTAAAAAAAAATGTGTTCAACCTGTGACCCATTATGGTGTCACAGATTTTTCAGGTTTGGGTTATGGGTTGCGGAATTGTGCCCGCAACCCGTTTTTTGGCTAGGGATTTGTAGCTGAAACCCAAGCCACCAAAACTTTGAGTGGCAGGTGGAAAAATTCAACCTGCAACCCAAATCTTGCAAAGATTTTTGAATGTGCAACCTGTCAGACTTAGAAAGTATATAAAAACCATATAATGCCCAAAAGGCTTCATTACAAACTTTTTTCAATCAAATCTACTCTAAATCTTACCCAAATCCACTATTGTCCCTTTTTTCCTACTCTTATCTCAATGTTGAGTAAGAATGGTGTTTATATTAATTCTCAAATTTGAATCTACTTGATTTTCACGCGCGCACACCAGGAAAATGCATATATTAATTTATAACTCTCCCACAAGCCTCCCAGTATCCAGATGCCGGAAAATTGTCCAAAAATTCCTAATTCTTCTTGTACAGATGAAAATTTTCACAGAGGCTGAATCCAGAGGTATCTCAGCCTCTTTCAAGCTTATTACCA
>SMGU01006471.1:0-11438 GCA_004348175.1 Puccinia novopanici
TGACTCAAAATCTTAACATTTCCATGTTCCTTTTAAACTGGCTGCAATTCTTTTTTTTTTTTTGTGATGAACAGGAATCCAAGTGGTGTTTGTGGTAGCCCCTTTCCTGTGGCAGGCTAAGCCCCCTTGGTCAGTCCAAGAGGGAATTCCCTTGTTTGTCCCAAATTTGAAATGAGTTTGTTCTTTCTCTCTCAACTTCTTCAAGCTTCTCGTCATGGAACGTCGATCAGCCTCCCCAAAACCACCACCGCCATTCAAATACCACCAGTCACTCACAAAACCACGCCCAATCTCATACAACCCAAGCTTGACTCTCCAGCAACACGCTACTTCCTCATCCACCATCAGACCCACCATCTACCGCCATCCAACCACCATGTCCCAACAGATCCCCCTCCCTCCCTTCAAGCACTCTCACAACTATCACCACTCCCCATACTCGCTAACCTCAATAATCCACCCCCACAACAAAATCAACTCTCGTCGATGTCGTCGTCGAAGGCATGGGCGGCGGAAATGACCCCGGCGAAGGCTGGCAGGTCCCCCAGGTGAGTCTGTGTGTACATCTCTCCCGGACTTTTCCACTTCCTCCCCTTGCGAGACACTCAAAAACCATCTCTCCCTGCTTTTTTTTTTTTTTTTCTTGCTAGAATTGGTTTTCTTTCTCAGATCTCTCGGTGAACGGCTCGATCCCTTCAGTCCCACTGGAAGGCGCTCCTCTTCCACTAATGGGCAGGCCGGCCACACTCAATCATTAATAGCCGCTCTCAATCACGTACGCCCTTTTGTTCCTTCCTCGATCATTTGGACCAAAAATACATACGCGTACACACACACATAAACAAGAAATCCAGTTATCGAACAGAATACCAACGAGCTGACTCTCTTTTCTTATTTCAAAAACCCCCTTCCATGCAATTCGCCAGGCTACCTTGAGACCAACAAGTGACCAAGCAGCGATCATGGCACTGTTTACCGAACTGGTGGTCACTGAACGAGCCTATCTGAAGCGCATAGGGCTCTGAACCAATGTTATGCAATCCCACTCAAGACCTTCTCCAAGTCATCACAGACGAAGATTATTGACAAGTATGAGACCACCTCAATGTTCGGCAAGATCGAGGCGGTCGTCTCTGCCAACGCCTCCTTACTCCCCGTCCTGGAAAACTGTCTGCAAATCGTCGAGCACGAACCTGGCTCTGGGCATTGGGCAGACTTGCTGAGTAACGAACTCCTCACATCCAGCGCCCTATCGCGACTATCTCGCCGGTTATGATATCATCAAGGAAACAGAACAAAAGCTGTTGAAAAATCGGAAGGCTTTCGCCAGTTCTGTGAGCGCACCAAAGAAGCTATGATGATGATGGAATGGGTAGAGTCGGCTGAGAGAATTATTGATGGAGCCCGTTCAAAGAATCACGAGGTATCCTCATCTTTGAACGTGAGTAGTACTATTCTCTATTTTAACCATTCGACAGAAGAGAAAAAAAAGGGGGGGGGCTTTCAACTTTGATTAACCTTGATTTTGCTAATGCCGTAATGTTTCTTCTGACAGAAATGTTGAAGAAAATGTCATCAAATGATCCGGCCAGAGCTGGCCTCTTGGCGTGCATTGCAACCTGTAATCGACTTGCAGTGTGTAACTGGATGACCATCTGATTAAGGCAGCCACCATGTGGGGTCTCCATCGATCGATAGACCATTTTCCTGCGATCCTCGTCAAGCCTGGCCGGTACTTCATTGACTCAATCGACGTTCTTGATATCATCCCTGATTCCCCCAACCCGACAGTGCTACATTGTACATTATTCCTCTTCAACGACACTATCGTCATCGCCAAGAAGCCACCAAATGGCCAGCTGACCGGAAAAACCTTAGCTGGATTGGACGATATCGATCGTCTCGTGGCAGCAATGAAGAAATCTAAAGGAACGACCTCCTCCCTCAATTCTGTCGTCAGTGGTAGCACCGATTTTTTCTCCAAATCCCTTGGAGGTCACAACACACCCACCAAGCTCAAGAAGGGGAGCATGCGCTTCAAAGGGCTCGTTGATGTCCACGACGTCATTGTGGCCAATGAGGTCGGGCAGGTGGGCGTCGGCTCGGCGAGCGAGGTGAGCTTCGATCTTTATCTCGATCGTCCCCCGCAGGACGTCTCTGAACGCTGGACCGACCGCCGCTACCGCCACTACGTCGTCTGTCCTCCTCCTGCCCCCGCTCCATCCGGACACGAGAAAAGTCTATCACTCTCCTCCCACCCTGCTTCCACTCACCAGCCCATTCCGCTTCACGCAACCAGTCATAGTCTCTCTCACAAATCCTACCTTAATCCCAATTCCAAGCAAGCCTATGCCGCCGCACTTGCTGAACGTGATCGATTCCTCGATAACCTCAGAAAATCTCAAGCACTCGTCAAGGCAGGCGATGATCGCTCAACAGTTATGCGGACAAAATTTATTAATGAGAATGACAACCAGGCTGTCATCGATAGCTTTTGGAATTTGTATGACAAGCAAACCTATTTAACTGAACAGAGAAAAGTAAGTATTTTTTTCCTCACTATCATCACAAGTCGGACCTTGCTCTCAACCCCCCCTCCCTCCCCCCACGATAAAAAAAAAACTCTCCAGCATAGAGTGGTACTTCAACTAGTCGGCACCGATGCAGTCGACCCACTTCAGTTTGTTACTGAATCAATAGATCCTGCCCCACCCCTGATGATTATCCGTGCTCACTTCAATGACCCGGACGATCCGGACTGTAGAGTTCACGTGCGTCGCAAGCCAAATCATGTCTTTCCTTCTCTCAACGCGTCAATCGACAAAGCAGAAGAAGATATTGTCGTTCAAACAGAATGTTTGAGTGGTTTGATTGTTCGGATTAGTTGAGCTCTTCTTGTTTCCCCCTTCCAATCTGTTAAACTTCGACTGACATTCAGCCTTCCCGTACACAGTTCAAGCTTACGGTATCGCCGATATTCCTCCCCGGAGCAGCCGCATCTTCTCAACATCAATACAGCAGCAGCAGCATGCTGGCACGACAAATCCACCCTCACCAACGCGTGGCTTTCGGACCAAGTCAGGTTCTTTATCGATCGAGAACAACGTCAATAGCGCGTTACCCCACCGCCTGTTTGGAACGCATGGGAAGGACGGACTCTCCCGCACAAAATCAATGAAATCGTCGCATTCGAAAACCCTTTCGAGTGGCGCGGCGAGCAGCCAGCCCAGTGCCCCATCAACTCCCTTACGCGAGATCCAGCCCACAGCCACGCGGTCTCCTGGAGGACCGGTATGGTATAGGAATGCCCCCAAAGGAATTGGGGTCTCGAAGGGCGAAAGCGGCCCAAGCAGATTCGCACCCAAAGAGGCTGCAGGCGGTGATTCGGGTGACTCGAATCCGGCACTGTACGACGATCTACCGCGGCTGAGGGAGGAGCAGGAAGAGGATGACCAGTCATCCAGTCCGGCCAGGAGTACACTCAAGGGGAAGGGTCGGGGTGGAAGTGCGTTTGAGGCGGAGGAAGGGGACGGAGAGGGCGAGGGCGAGAGTGAATCACAATGTAGTAGTGTCAGTGGCCTGAGCTCGTACGAGGACGAAGCTGAAGAGAGACGGTCGGCCAACGGTGCTCCACGCACGCGAGGGCTGGTGGGTCCACGACAGCTGGTACCACTCGAGCGATCCAGTAGCCTCACACGGGCGATGTCCGAGCCTCCCGGCAAGGAGCCTAAATCAGCCGGTCTGGGTGGTTACAGGATCCCTGAGACAATCCTCCATGGCGACGGCGAGCGTTTCTTGGGCTCGGGCGGCTCACGGAACGTTTCCGGATCGAGTTTGGGAAAACGCAGCCGATCAGTGGACGGCCGTGAGGTTGGTGAGATGGAGGTGGAACGCGATGAGCGCGTCAAACGAGTCCAGACCCTGCCCCTCGTTGTCCGCAAACCCCCAATGAGCTCCAAGCCGGATCATGGCAACAACAATACGGCCAGGAGAGGTAGCCCGAACCTACCCAGGAAGGATGACGGCCCGTCGACAGTTCCCACTAAGAAGAACCCGTCCACCTCCGCCGCAAACGACCACTCCCTCGATCCCGATCAAGACGAGGGTGATACGCTCAGTTGTGTGGAGAATAACGACGAAACTGGCACGGTTGGGCTGATGACAGCAGATGAAATCGGCACCACAGATTTGGTCAGTACCTTTCTTCTCTCCGTGAGCACCTCTCTGGAGCTCACAAAAACTGACTCCGTCTCATCTGATGAATCATAGTATCAAGATATTAAAGGGAGGATGAAGTTGATGAAGAGCCAGCTGAAAAAGCTCAAGCACGAGCTCGGTAAAGTCGATCTTGTTGGATCAACGCAAGCGGGAGTGGGGGCCGGCGAGGGAGGAAGTGGGAGTGGGTTAATAGGCAGTCGAGCGATGAACGGGAGCATCCCGCGTTCACCGCGAAAGCTGCATGTACGCGTATTAATATCTTCTCTCTTACAAATGATATGGAGGTTTTTCTTTCCAAACAAATGGTTGATGTTATTTATTTATTTATTTAGCTGTCCGATGTGGCTAAAGCATCAGATGCTTCAAGTCTTTTGAAGGCCTCTAAGACTCCTCACCATCTCTTACCAGTGATCGATGGGATCGTGCATGATCTGGAGAAATCTGCGGATGGAATTGAGCGCAAGATCAAGCAAGTGCAATCGGTGGAGACGGAGTCGTTCCAGGCGCAGCACGAACGATACAATCGCTCGATAACTCAAGTACGTTTTTCCAAACATAAATATAAATATATATGTTGATAGGCAGTATCTGATGACGGGAGCGAACACCAGATACGGAAAGAACTGAGGAAGCAAGAAAACGAGGTGCAGATGGTCAATGCGCGCCACCAAGTGACGCGTCAGATGCAAGAAGCATTGGAAGTAGAGAACAGCCATTTGTATGACGCGTTCAACGAGGAACTTGATAAGATGTTCAACGACATACAGCTCCCGCCCTCGCAATCCCTCAACCTCCTCATCCAGGACCTCAAGCGCATCGCTGAAGAACGCGGAAAACTTTCCACTCTTCTTGGGTATACCTCCCTCCCTCCTTTCTCTTCAGTTTTTTTTTATACTAATGCAACACAAAAAAAAACCCCTCCATTTGTTTCGGGTGTAGGTCTACTCAGCGTCAGTTGGAATTGGAAAGCGCCAAGGCCGACTGTCTGGAAAACTTGCTCCGAGATGCCGGCTTGTTAACGTGACCTTGTCTGTCCCCGATCGCCCACAACCACACACACACACACACACATAGACCCCACTTTCGTACCACTGTTGTTTCCTTGGCGTGTCGAGCTTCCACGCATCCATCAGGGTTTCCCTTTCCACTCTCTGTGTTCCTCGCTTTTTTTTTCCTGCCTCTTCTTTGCGGAGATGGAGCGGATTCCTCTCCATGGAAAAAGAACCCAGTTTTTCTACACATATACAAACCGTTTTTTTTTCCTTCTTTCACGTACGTCAATGCATGTATCCTTTCTCGCTCTCCCCCTTTTTTTTATGAGTACTCTCCACATACACACCCCTCACTCATCACTATATACCCGTTCTCCTTCTTTCATCGTCTGGGTATCCACGTCCATCCGAATTAATTTTTTTTTGGACCACACCACATATGTACACAGCAGTCGTTTTTCCTTTCTTTTTGTATTTTTCTTTTTTTCTCTCTCTTTGGTTAGTATTAATTATATACTTTTGGGTCGTTTGAAAACAGAGAGAAGGGCCCTGCTTAGTCCCATCTTCTCTTGAACCAAGGGCCTTTTTAATAGATCAAGCTTGATATATATATATATATATATATAGATTTACCTTTGTCATTCATTCAGAAGCTCTCCTCCCCTCTCTATGATGGATTTATTTTCTTCTTAGATTTGTATGGGATTGATAGAATTACACGACAGACAGGAGAGTAAAGAGGAAGAAGTGGAAGGGGTCAACGTCTACCGCCCATACGTTTACGGAAGTTTTCGACGGCGCGATCGTCAGTGGCGAGTTGATTAGAGCGGTGAGGAGGATGGGAGGCGAAGCGATGGTTAGCGGAAGGATTATTCGCGGAGATGATATTGTTAGGGGGATGATAGTTGTTGCCGTATTTGAGCTGGTAGGCCTTGCGTTTGAGGTCTTTACGGAGCGCGTCGGCTTCCTCGAAATGGCCCTCGGCTTCCAGCCGCGCAATCTTCAGCGAGTCCAGCTCCCCTATCGGGTTCGGCTTCAGATGGTTCGGCAGCAGAAACCGGTCCGCCGCAAAGTGCTCCTTCGCCTCCATCATCGTCCCGCGTCCCCCTACACCGCTGCTGTTGCTCCCTACCCCGCCCGGTGCTGTCGTGCTGCCGCTCTTCCCTCGCTGCTCACTCAACTGCCGCTTGGCTTTCTCCGTCGCCTCGAAGTTCCTGATCCGATTACTACCCAAAAAAATAAAATAAAAGAGATGCGGTCAGAAAGGGGGGGAAAAAAAAAGGAGTCATGTTACGAATGCGAGTGGAGAAGAAGAACTCAACTCGATGCCCAGATCTACCTCCGGGATGGAGGTGAGCATGGTGGCGCTCAAAGTGACATTTCCCTCCACTACCGGCTTCTTCTGGATGCGGTACTTCTCCGCGATCTTGTACAGCTCGTCCCTTGGGTCCAAGGAGGCGATGGCATCCTCTCCTTTGAGGATGGGCTCGGTCGACTCCAGTGTGCCCGCCGCAATCGCAGCCGTCCGTCGTCTCTGTAACTCTTCCTCAATGTATGCCATCCTGTCTCTCGTCTCGCATTAGTCACTCAACCCCATCTTTCTCTCCTCTTGGTGGCAAAAAAAAAACACGCGTACATGTGCTTGTCTACATCCAGAGTGTTGGTTTGCTGCGTGAAGTGGTTGGATTTGATGATCTTTCGTGTCCGAGCATCCTCGTCCTCGTGTTCACTAGTGGGGAGAAAACGAGCCGAATGAGGGGTAGGATCAGGGGATGCAAGGAGCAGAAAAGGAGACGCACTCATCGGCGAGCCGGTCTTCCCGGACATGGCCGTCCAACGTCTCACCAGCAGCAGCAACAGCAGCCGCCGAATCGGACACCGACTTGAGGGACCCTGAGCCTCCTCCCACAGTCTCCGTCGCGGCCCCGCTCGCGTTCTTCTTCTTCTTCTTCTTCTTCGGCTCCCCCGCATTCAGCCGCTGTAGCTCGATTCCCACTTTCGCCTGCTTCAGTTTCCGTAATGCTATCAGGTCCTCAATCGTCGTCCCTCGCGAATCTCTGCATCACCCCCCACTTTTTTTTTTTTAGTATCCAATCCCATCCAAAAAGCTCCGGTATTTTATAGACTCAACTCGTCCTCCTCTTCGATCGCATCCCCCAGCGACTCCTTAGGATTATCGTCCTTTCGGTACCGCAGAGTGGCCTGCAGGTTCTTGTTCCTCTTCTTTTTGATAAACACCACCGGCTCATCCTGCACTTCTGGTGATTTTGGCCTCGTCTCGCCCGCTGTGCTGGTAGGAGGATCTTCCATCTGGGTATCTAATGATTCGGTGTCGTCGTTACGCTGTTATCGAAATTGAGGAGTTTTTTTTTTCGGTTTGGTGAAGGTCCAAGGGGTGTGCATGTCGATTACGTAATCCCCTCTCTGCCGCACTGAGCCAAGACTTCGCAGACTTTGGAATCATCAAGACCATCCGCACCGGTGGCTAGTTTTGGATCTAGTTTAGACCTTGAACTCAGTCCCACTATCCCTACGCATTGGTTTGGACTAAAGAGAGGACTAAGCAAACTTAGCACTTCTCTACGCCTTGCAACTGTATTGGTATTTGGCTTATTCAACTAATCTCTCCATGGCTTCCAACCAAAATCACCACAAAATAAGGCAAAGAGAGAATGGAAGGAAAATTATTCAAACACTAGTTTTGGAAAACAATCAATACTTTGAAATTCTCTTAGATTTAAATGACAAAGAAGATGGATTAGAACAGAATAGACACATAGCCCAACAGCCCAATAATTGGGGATTTCAAAATTGAGTCAAAGTGACTTGCCTGAATTTTTGCAAGTTTCTCTGCACAAATAAATCTGTAGCTCAAGCTTCCAAAATTCATTCAAGAGGTTAGATATGATAGGTATGACATGAATTGAATTGATTTGGGCAGCTTAATCTGCACAATTCTTTGTGCTATATGCTTACAGGTCAAATCATTCCATGGCTGACTGAGCAGGAAGAATTGAAGAATGATATGGGTTTCCTATTCCAGTGAAAGGCAGAGAAGATTTTTTAAATAATACTGAATAAAGTTCTGCTATTCCTTTCACTCGGAAAGGAAAGCCTACCTTTTCCTTTCCCAGATGCTCCTATCATCACTGTCAGTGTCAGCCTTAGAGATACTCCAGAGTATCCAAAAGACTGCATATTGTAATAATAATATTTTATCTTATTCAATATTAATAAATCCTTGAATATTAATTCAGAAATGGATGTATCATGTAATTTTACCTAGGTTTACCCACTGGGCCTACCCTCAAATTCATACTCCTTCTGGTACTTTTCCATAACTCAAAAGAACTATAAGAAGTATTGAAGAATAATCATTGCTGTAGATTGAACAGTAAATATGTACATATCATAGTTACATGCAAAATGTACATATAAAATGAATATGTGCATAAATAAAGATATTTCAAATCTTATTATGAGAGAGGAGACTTCTGCCGGATTTCAATTATAATACAATCCCAATTGTATACAATTACATTGTAGTACAATTTCAATATTAAAATAATTGAAATTAGAGCAAACATGAGAAAGTTCCACATAAAACAGTCTGTGAGAACTCTTTCCATTTCATTCTATTCAAATAGAAGACACATGATGCAATTGGTTATAACAATGCAGCATGAGGTCATGGGGACGTAGAATGAATTGAAGTAATCAATTCAGCTATTATGGTGCAATATGACACCATCATGGCATCATTTGATGTAAGAATGGTGAATCACACCATAGGCTCTCCCTGTAGTTTCCTGGGAGACCTCTAGAATATAAAAGGTAGCCTCTTGTGGCTTTGAGATGGATCCTCAGTGATTCAACCCTGCATAAATATATAGTGCAGTGAATTCCCTCCTCCTACTTTTAGAGTAGTGCTACATCTCCCCCTCACCAACCTTTTTACCACTGGAATAGTAGTCAGTCTTGTTGGAATTTCACTTGTTCCTGATCTCTGTCACTCTTTTTTTTTATTTTCACATGTCACCCAACCACCTTATTCAATATGTTTTTCATCTCAGTATGACCACCATCTGGACCCACAATTTGGCCATCTTGTATCTAGTCTACTTAACCCCAGCTAGAAACCTGTGAATGAAACTTATCAGTTCTTACCGCGCTGTTCCTCTTGTTGGCACTTTAGCCCCAACAAGAGCACTCTTTGCTGAGGCACTTGAGCCCCTCAGATTGAGTTGATAGGTACTTTTTCAGCTTTGTCTGAACTTTGGCTATGGCCAGCTTTCTACCCTTTTTGGGTCTATTCCGCCAAAATCTCTTTAAGTCTTATTAAACCTCCCATTTAAAAGCTTTCTCTTATTCCTTAAAATTAGTTGCAGCAAGACCACCACCTCTGACAAGTAGCCAATCAGTTCAAGTGCTTTCCAACTGCTCTTAGCAATTCTATATTGCTACATCTTGTAAGCAAAGCCTAGCTGTCACCCCTGTCTTCTACACTTGTATATCAAGTAAGTTGAGCCTAAAGAGGTATTTCCAACCTTCCGCTATCTTTGATTGGGTCACAAGGGGACTAGATTTTAACTAGTGTAGTAATACACCTGGTATTAAGGAGTAATCTTTACTTTAATTTACTTTCAGCACAGTGATAGTACTTGGCATATCGATTGGATCCCCCAAGTTTCATACACATAGCTGACAGTCAGCCTTAGAGACAGTGAGACTGTCCAAAAGGCTTTAAATTTGAAATATAATAATCCAATTCTTTCATTTTTCTCTTTCATAGAGTTTTTAGAATATAAAAAAGCTTTCTCCATGATATTCTTCTTATTTTTCTACCCATGTACAGTGCCTAGACAAAAGTTTTTGTCACAACACTTTTCATTCCACAAGTTCAACCACCAAAGTTAAAATCAAAATTTCTGGTGAATCAATCCAAAAAGAGTTTCAAATAATGATTATGAAGAAAATTTTTGGAAAAAATAAAAAAATAATTAAAAAAATATTTTTTTTTATTTTTTTAATTTTTTGCTGATTTTCAAAAATGTTTAATATGTATTTGAAGTGCCTAGAAAACTCAGAGAGTACAGCCTGGAATGTGATAAGAATGATAATAAATTAAAATTTTTTGAACCAAAATAGAAAGGCAACTTCAGTGACCATCAAGATAGGGCCAAAAATTGGAATTAAAATAAATTTTGCACTGAAATCAGATCTAATTCAATTTTCAGGCCTGTTGCTATGGACACTAAATTTGCTTTGCTACTTTGGTTCAAAATTTTTTCATTTATTATCATTCTTATCACATTCCAGGCTTTAATCTCTGAGTTTTCTAGGTGCTTCAAATGCACATTAAACATTTTTGAAAATCAGCAAAAAATTAAAAAAATTCACAAATTTAATTTTAATTTTTTTTTCCAAACATTTCTTCATAATCATTATTTGAAACTCTTTTGGGATTGATTCACCAGAAATTTTGATTTTAACTGTGGTTGTAGAACTTGTGGAATGACAAGTGTTGTGACAAAAACTGTCAGCTGGCTACTATCTTAGAGCCAACTAACAAATTATATAAATAAAAACACATATAAAAATCTTAGAATAAAGATAATAATAAAAAATAAAAAATATGTTTTAATCTTGAAAAATAATATAAAAATACATATAAAAAATCTCAGAATAAAGCATTCAAATGAAATTAAGTTTTAAAATTGTTTTAATTTCTTTTTATTTCTTTTTTTTGACACCTTTTACATACAAAAAAGCAATAAAAAACAAAAGTAAATTAACAAATATAATGATTACATCAATAAAGCTTATCATGAATCACTTGGATGAGTCGAAAACACTCTCACTGATGTTTTCAGACATGTACATAATCCCCCAAGTGCCCCTGTGGCTCATAAACTACTGAATTGGGGTGTATAGTGACACACCACAGCTCAGTACAACCTCCAAGGGGGTAAAGAAAGCCTAGAGACGAACAAGAAAGGTTTATTACACTTGTTTGGTTCGTATGGCCAACCAGTAACTTGTGGAAGTGGTATGGTTACCACCTGGTTAGGCCAGAATAGACTACTTTGGTCCATAACAACGCCCAATTAAACCAAGCCAGGGTTTCAAATGGTTGTTAAATGTTTGTAACCAATGTTTCTAGGCGTAAAAAGATGGTTACTAGCCAGGCTTGACCCAATAAGAACAAGCCCTGGCTAGGCAATTGCA
>SMGU01006472.1:0-14180 GCA_004348175.1 Puccinia novopanici
AAAAATAATAGAAATAATAGAAAAATAATAGAAAATAATAGAAAAATAATAGAAAAATAATAGAAAAATAATAGAAAATAATAGAAAAATAATAGAAAATAATAGAAAAGAAATAATTTAATTTAACATTTAAGAATACCACACCAGTTTATCTTAGCCAACTTCCAATTTGGGTGACAAGGCCAATAGCTGAATTGAGTCAAACCAGCTGTTGACCATCTCCCAAAATCTTCCAACTCATTACTCACCATGACCAAATCACATGATGAGAATGTTATCAATGACAAGACTCTTGAGATTGAAGCTGGAAAAGTCAAAGCCAAAGAGCTAGCCCGCCACCTGGAAGAATTAAACAAACAAAAATTAAAAGAAAACAATCAGACAAGCAAATAAAATCTAGAGAAGCAGAGGACCCATGTAAATGACTGTTTGACCCACAAAGACTGAAAGCCAAACACAATCATCAACCCAACATTCTGTGAACATCTCCATTTAAATGTCTTAGAAAAGGGAATGAGGCGTAAGGAGGCCTCTGAAATGTTCAAGGTTTTGATTCATCAAGTTCATTGTATGTTTGTGAGGATCCAAACCACAAAAAATCAATAAAAACAACCATCAAAGATGACCAATGAGATTACCACTGAGCTCTTGATGGTTATTAAAGAAAATTCCACTTTCAACCAGAACAAGATGGTTGCATTGTTGAAGGAACAATTCTCAGTATCTGTATCTGCTCAAATAATCAGCAATCTTCTCCGAGATATTGATGTGACCTGGAAGCAAGTCACCAACATCCCTTCAGCCTTGAACAAGCCTGAACTACTTGTCAGCAAGCCAACTTTGTTAGCCTCAGAGGTATGGATCTTGAACGGACTGTTGTCTATGTTGATGAGTCACTTTTTGACTTACACTCTGGGAGAGCCTTGGGATATGCTCCATCTGGTGTATCAACTAGTACACCTTTTTCTTTTTTTTGTAGTTCTCATTTTGCTTCCTTTGGATACAGGTCAACCTGCTGTACTCAGCTTGGTCCTGAAAGTCGATCAAGTGACTTTGATGGGAGAAATCTTCAAGAGTGGTTATGTCTACCATGAGCTTCTCAATGCAGATGGTACAAAGGCAAAGGGAGTCAGAGAAGATAAATTCTGCCTTTTCTTAAACAGCCTTGGATCTTGGTTGCCTTGCAAAGCCATTATCATCATGGATAATGCACCCATACATCAAGGACAGCAATTTGAAGAAATGAAGGACAGCCTGAAGCAATCAAAAGGATTCATCTAGAGTTTCTACCACCCTACTCACCATTTCTGAACCCAATTGAATATTCTTTCCATTCAATCAAAATGTTTGTCTGCTCAAAGAACCACAACATTACGCTGCACTAGTTCAAGAAATTAACCAAGGTATTGCTGAATCAATCACCCCTGAAAAAAGGAAGAACTTTTTCTCTCATTGCAAGAGTTGCTATCACTCTTGCCTTGAGATGCAACCCATCACTGGCCATCTCTTGGCGCATCCATTGCTTTTTTTTGCTTTTTTTTTACCTCAAAATAGTGTAATCAATACTTTGTAGTGGGCATGGCAGGTTTGCTTGAATCCTGCCAAGCTAGATTTTAGAGCTACCCCACCTGACTTGATAGGCTGCCAGGTGGGGTTTAACACATGCCAAGCCAGCTTTAGAAGCTACCAAGCCCATTTTATTAATTTCAAGCTCATTTGGGAGACTGCCCAAACAAGCGTTACACACCATATTATTAAAAAAAATCAAAAAATGTTTTATTTTTTATTCTGTTTATTTTTGAAATTATAAACTTGTGTATCCATTTTCATCAGTCCCCATTGATTTTCTGAAAAAAAAAAACTTGGAGCTCCTACATAAGTCTTTCACATTTTGCTTCCAGAAATTAGAGTGCAAAAAATTTTGTCTAGGCATAGTACAGGAATCTGTAACATGTATCCCTTGCATGGATTTGCCAATGGTGAGTGCAGAAGAGCCTAGAGGTCTTTCCACAGCAAAGTGAATTAGGTCATACAATGGATCAGGGAGGAGAATGGGCACAGTAATGCATGCAGAGAGGATTGGTCAAAGAGTGCATGTTGAAATACATTGCCATCCTATGATACAGAACACCAATCAATCATCCCGCTGATAGTAGTACACAAGAACAATGCAAGCTCCTTAGGGAAATGAGACCATAAAGGAAGCTCTAGGTTTGAAGGATTTGAAATACAAGTAACCTTAAGAAAATATGTGCTAGCCAAGCAAAAGTGAAAAAAAAACGCTGGGCTTCCCTGTATAGTTGTTGCTGTTCAAGTATTGCCATCAGAAAGGAAGGCAAGGAAGAGATAAGCTAATTGGAGAGGATGAGCTGAAGCAAGATGAAGGGAGTCAGGAGGATCTTCCAGAAGCCGAGTTGATGGAGGTCTGCCAATAGGTTGGGCTTGTCCAAGGCCATGCTTTGTATCCACGAGGAAACCATGGGTGAGCCGAAAAGAACCAGCCAAAAGTAGGTCCACAGACGGCCCAGAGGCCCGCCAACGCGCCGACCCGTCAGGCTCTTGAACACGTTCTCTAGACACACTCCCACCCTTGGCTTATGGAGAATATGGACGTCCTCAGTCGCCAGTCGAATGGGCCTACGGTCGACATGCCTATATGATATTACAATATTAGTCAGATACGCCCGGGCGTTACCCAAAGTTAAGAAAAGGAAATGATCGACTGACCGACTTCATGCATGATTCCCGAGACAGTAAAGGCGCCCATAACGCCGCAAAGCCGGAGCAACTTGGGATGAGGTTTGCGGGAGCCGGAGGCCCAGAGTACGAGGGAGTGAGGGGGTAGAGCCGGCTTCAATGAAGAATCTTTGAGGAGGCCATGCCAATGCCTGCTCCAGAAGTCAGTGAGACTGGATGCGGTGAGGGGATCTTCTTGAAGTGGAAGGGGTAGCTCTCTTCGAGATCTGTCTGACTGATTTCCTTAGAGAGGCCGAGTTGATAGAGCGGGATCCAGCGGCACAAGAGCGCGTTCGCCCACTTCATCCCGAGCAGCGACATCCTCGTCATACACCCCGGCAGGTCTATCGAAGACCACACAATCACCCCCCATACAACTGCCATCAGCTGCGGCTTGCACTGCTCCATAATCGGGTAGCGTTCCACTAGCGCCTCGTCGTTCACACCCTTCCAGACGAACAACCCAATCACCCCGAGCACGTTCAATATGGCCAGCCGCCGTATCGTCGACACGAGAAAGACGACATCGGAGCGGATTGTATTGCTACCGGTTACTAGCTTGAACTGTTTTGATGGATTAGAGCTGCCATGGATGTGTAAAATTCCAACGTACAAGCACTGTATCAGC
The DNA here is from genome assembly GCA_004348175.1 of Puccinia novopanici. NCBI lineage: Eukaryota > Fungi > Basidiomycota > Pucciniomycetes > Pucciniales > Pucciniaceae > Puccinia > Puccinia novopanici. The sequence goes on from SMGU01006472.1 coordinate 3,365, forward strand.
TACAGCGGGCCAAAACTCCACACAAAGAAAAGGCTTACCTGAAGAGGGGCGCGAGGGTGGTGATGAAAGTGAAGAGGAGTGCCTGAAGAGCGTTTTCACGAGGCGGGCGAGATGAGGGTTCCTCGGAGGATGGAGGACGGTTGAAGGCGAGGAGGAAGGTCTTGAAGAACTGGCCGGCGAACAAGCAGCCGAGGAGGACCTTGTTTGCGGCGGTAAATGCGCCGGGATCATGTTTGACGGCGAGATAGTCGTGGAAAAGCAGGCCGAGGCTGATGGGCACCAAGCCGATCCGGGCCCATCGGATTATCGGATTATCCTGTGCCCGCTGGCCGTCCTGCGCTGTTCGCCAGTCGTACTGCAGCAGCATCGCTTGAATGGCCAACGGGACCACATGCACATTCACCCTCATCCATTCCGCTATCGTCATTGTAATCTCTTCGCCTTCAACTGACGAAAAGAAAATGTTTAATTCAATCGATGAGCTAGGGATTCTAGTAGCAGAAAGTTGTATCCCTCCTACTCTTCGCGAATGTCAAGCCTAAATCAGTCTATAGCCTCAGAGTATGAGATCAAAAAATATGAAAAATCTGTCACAATAGCGAAGACTACCACCCCCGACTGAGTAGTCACATTTTTATACGCTGAAAATAGTAATCAGCAAATTGACATCAACACACACCCACCGGTGCCCATATGCGCGGCACATATCTTTCTTTTTATTATCTTGATAAGCTAGCTGGCCCCGCGATCATCAGCCGATCGGATGGCCCGCAAATGTAAATAAGCAGCAGCCTAGTTACAATACGTTGCAGTGCACGTATACTGGTGCGGAAAGCTGCAGTCGTTATCCACCACTCATATCCAAAGCACACTTCATGTCCAATATTCCTGCCAATCGAGCCGGCCGGCTTTAACCTCATATTTCGATCGGATTGTAGTGCATGCGCGGAAGCTTCCTGCCTCTTGCTACCTTCCAATCGAGAAAAATATCATATATCCGCTGTCTGCTTGCGCCCGTGAAAATTTGGTATGAAAGAAAAATGTTTTCTTAGTAAATATTGTATTTCTCAAATAGGTTGAACCAATCGGTTTTTTTTTTTTTTTTTTATAAAGTTATAAAAAACATAATTTTGGACTTTCGACATTGGGAGAGCACAGATGTAGCATTTGTTTGGATTCGGCCTTTCCCAATTCTGCAAATCCCCTCCAACTCCGACCACATGACCGATATTATAAAGTTGAGCTTCATAATATCTACCTGCTGGCCGATATGGCCGATGGCATTGGGCCGGTGCCCACCTCATCAATCGGTTCCATCCTCCCAATAATCTCCGAAATGATCATTTATTCCTGATAACCCAGCCCAATACCAATGTCTGATTATTACTATTTCACCCCTACGCCCGTACTGGCGAAACTCCCTTGATTCATACAGAATACTTCCACCCCAGCAATACTCCTTTTCCTTCAAGGCAGACTGATACCATGCCTTCAAGTGAGACACTCCATCTTCAACCCGAATCCCCACTTCCCAGCACAGAATCCCTTATGTCTGTGAGGCATGTCAGCAAAAGATCCAACAATGCCAAGACGATCATTGGTTCGGCTCCACATGATTTGCCATCCCAATCCGATGCACCCAGTGAAGCACCCAGAGGCGAGACGCCGGATGATTTTAAGGTGAGTTAAATTTGTGGTGTCTTGGGCAGTGCGACTGAAATTTTTTGGAATACTCCAGGGGACACCGATCCAAGTGCTGATCAAATTCAGCTTGTTCATCCCCGCAAAAAACAAGAACGACAAGAAGACCTGGGTGGGGGTCAGCAATAACACCGAAGTCTCTGTCGAGTATGGTTTGACGGCTTTTCGAGACTTTCAGAATCAGGTGGCCATGGCCTGCAACCGTGCATTTGCGAACACCGGGGCGATAATTACCAAGAGTGTCGAATCCCGAAACCCCACCATTGAGTGGCTGGCGACCATTGCTAGAACCCGAAGATTCCTCAAGAAGGATAAATTTCGAGTCGAAACGCACTCAGCATACGTCGACTGGCTCGAGACAGCGGTCAACCGTGATAAATCTGAGGTCAACTTGACCCTCACAATGCCCAATCCAAGCGATGCAATTAAGCGAGCCGCAAAGGAGGATCTCCTTGCGGCTCATGCGGCCCACCAAAAAGCCATCACCGACTCCTCAGCGAAGCGCAAATCTGCTGGTGGCGAGGTTGAAGAAGACGAAACCGATGAGGAGGAGCTCGATGCAGTGGACTGGGAACACATCAACACTCACATGACCAAAATATACGACGAAAACTTTGTGAATGTGAAGTATGATCGGCACTTACCTGTATACATTGATCTGGCCAACCCACATCGCTACATCCTTATTACTCTTGAGGCATGCCAGGAATGGGCTCGCGCTTTGGTAAGCCTCTTTTAGTTATTCAAGATTTTTTTCACTGCTGACGCTTTGTGCTTGTTGTTGAACAGATGAACCGAACACCTGGGGTCTCCCCGAGATCACCACCTCGCTCACTTCCATTTCTCACACTCAGTGCGGCCAAGCGAGCTAAAATCGACGGGGTTGCGCGAGGTGAATCGCAAGCTGATGAGTTGCCTCCAGCTCAAACTCAAACGCAGGGCACCAGCGTCGCAAGCACCATTACTCCTGCCCAACTGGATGTGTTGACCCAGCTTCTGGATCAACACAAAGCCCAGAAGAGCAACCCCTTCGATGGTGACTCTCCCCCCTCTCTTCCCCACCAAACGAATCCCACCTGGAAGGATACATTAACTTCCTGGGTATCCGAAATAAAGAAGACACCCTCAACAAGTTAATAGCTAATGGTTTTAATTCCCACAAGGTGTTTAAGTCACCAGGCCTCCTCCGCTCGGAAGTTCGAGAGCTTGGATTGACCCTTGGAGTAGTGACTGTCCTTTTTGATAATGTTGCCAAGTATGACAAATATCTCGCCTCTCAACACCAATAGTATGTTTACTGCCCAATGTATCTGTTGAACTCGACTGTCTCCTTCCAATATGAACTCGACTGTCTCCTTCCAATATAAACTCGACTGTCTCCTTCCAATATGAACTCGACTGTCTCCTTCCAATATGTTTGATCGGTTTCCATTTGACCTGAGACAAATTATTATTACTCCACTCTGACTGCTCAAAAGCAAGGATGACTCCTCCCCCGGAAAATATAAAATTTGGCCTTGTATCTAGCTCTTATCTGCATACAAATATGATTTAGCAATCAATCAGTCGAAAGGAATAAACAATGTTAAATAAGCCTTATGAGTCCAACTGGTTCACCATTGAAGAAAAATGGTCTCAAAATTCAAACCATCATTGAAGGGACATGGACAGATTGAGAAGAAAAACCATCAATGACTGGCCATGCAAGTAGTTGATGCCAGCCAAGTTGGATTGGTGATAAATTATCACGGGAGTTAGTCATCTCCGGGTGGTCAGAAAACCAGTCATTTTGAGTGGTTATACTCATGTATTCTTTTTGTAAGAGTCATTATCATTCAGCAACAACAAGGTAGTAATTACAAATTTGATACATTGCCAGCGAGAGAAAGATGGTTCAGTATAGTCAAGGAAAATGAATGAGGAATACAATCTCTGGATGAGGAGCAGCGGTATCATTCCAGGGGTTCTTCCTCAGGGACCTCGTACCCGCAGTGCTTGTAAAGTTTGTAAAGGAGATTCGCCGTAGCCACCCGAGCAAAAGTAGTAGAAGTTCCCATTCAGCGTCCAACGTGTATGAAAGTACCTGTGTCCGGCGCAAGCGCTGCTTCATGGCAGCAAAGCAGAGCTCAATCGGATTGAGCTCTGGGCAGTATGGAGGAATATATACCAGCAGCACGCCTGCCTCATCACATAGTCGCTTCACCCTCGGGCCTCGGTGAATGCGAGCATTATCACACACAAGTATGGAATTGATTGCTGGATACCTGTTCATCCGGGGTAACTGAGCAAACAGGTCAACATTCAGAATTCTTCCAATAATCCTTGACCACCTACCAAGTCATGCTTCAAGAAGTGTTGGAACTTCTTTGCATTGTAGGTATCCGCTCGGACCGACAATGCCAATGGTCCATAGATCCCAATTGCGGGTAATATACTGAGGCGCTCTGGGTTCTGGCGGATGATGACTCGTTGGGAAGGAGTCCCTCGTTTAGATCGGGCAAAAGTCCTAAGCAGCTCGCGGTCACAAACGGCACTTTCATCTGAAATGGAAAGCAAGTGGCAAGTGGGATCAGACATGAGATTGCAAAGATAGACAGATGACATACCTGTGAAAACCAGGAATTCTGCCGGCACATTCATCATTTTCTCCACCCACGAGTATTTGGCAACCAAGATTTTTTTATGTTAACTGTGTCGGCCTTCTTCAGGGTTATGGAGAGCCGATTGACGAGATTGTGGTGGATTGCTTGCAGACTGAGCAATGTCCGCTGGTGGTCGTAGGTTTTCTCTCGGATTTCTGTTAAGAAGAGGCCAGGATGCTGGCGTACTAGCTCAACCATGAAAAACGAGTCCTCGCTCGATAGTAATTTGGGCCGACCTCTTTCTTCATAGTCGTCAGGATCACGAACCACTGCTCGAGTCTCTTCGTAAAGGGCAAGCCAGCGGGCAAGTGACTGGCGAGAAAACGAGTATCCTAGGATGTTGCATATGGCAACTCGTGAGTGACCGTGCAGAGCCATTCGGACTACTGCCACCTTCGTCGCAGGTGCGTATGAGACAAAAACCATCGTGAAAGACAAATGTGAGCGAATTGAACAGCAATGTGAGGCGGGATGAGCTTACTGTGGACAGCAGACAATAGGCAAAGCCGTGCGGGACGGAACCTTGTGGACCGGAGGGGGTGTATCATGGATGGGACCAAACGCTACAGTGTTTGTTGCCAGGATCATGCTGGAAAATCCACGTAAAGTTGGCAAATCCATGCAAGAAATGCAAAAAAAATAAAATAAAATAAAATGCTTGAAACTTTATCCTGCAAAAAAAATTCGAACAAAATCGTCCAAGCCATTTGAGAAATACAATATATACTTGTGAGATCCACCCTGACTTTTTCATAACACGACCAAACGTCGAGAGTTTGAGTGATTCCAAGCCTTTATTGGAAAAATTGATACGTACATAAAGGAGGGATGCACAATTTGGTCACTTTCAAGTTATTTCAGACGTGATCCTTATATTGGACGAAATTTTGAATACAGGAAAGACTGTCAACATGGAAGACTGACATAAAATATATGTTAGGTCCGCAGTCACAAAATCGAACATGTGGTTTTGATAATTGTAAGCTACACATGAAGGTGTGATTTCTATCCACATATTCTTGGGTCACCAATGAGGAATGATCAAGGAAGCCCTGGGGAGCCAAACTAATAGAAAGTCTTGTTTTTTGGGGAGGGTAATTGATGCCCCAGCTGGAAAGTCCAGCAAAGCACAGATTTAAGGGCCCATTTCAGTACACCCAACATATTTGCTTGAGATAAACAGGGCTTGTTTTCAGTGCTGATTCCACAAGAAATGATCCAATCAACAGTCAATTTATTTTGTTTTTCATTACTTTTTGCTAGTATTTTTAATATAACACAGCTCCTGATCAATTCCAAGAATTTCAAGATTTGGGATGAAGTAATCTCTAGGCATCTGTTCACCTCTGATTTATTTCAGAAGTTTTCATTCTGCATTTTCCAAAATATTGTCATCATCATAAGAATATACTCTAATAAGATATTTGTGAAATATATGATAGTTAAATATTCCATAAATCTCAAATATATATTTCAGGCATTATGAACCAAGATTGTCCCATTATTTCTAGTGGTTGAGGGAGGACTTGTACTCAGATCATGGTTGGATAATTTACAATTCCAAAGCTGTAACCTACTGAGGTAATATTGCCACACCTGATATTCCCCAAGATATTGCATTCTTCAGAACTCCCTAATAAATTCTGTATTTTTTTATTCTGCTGAATACAAAGTAAATAGCCTGGTTCACGTAGGGTGTTTTTATGCAGATGTCATAAAAAACAATCTGCTTGCTTGCATAAAATTATGACATCTGCTTGTTGCAAATTCCCATGATGTTTCAATGCAAAACTTTATTTTAGCATTGGTTCAAAGCTTGCTTGCCACAATAAATTTTACTGCAAGCACATAGCTATGTGAACTGGGCTGTTTGATGTTACAAAATTTTCACTAAGAAAAACAAAGATTCCTGGAGTGTTTATATTCCTTTGATAATGAGTGACACAAATCCCAAGTAAAAAAAAAGGTTTGGTCAGCTCAGGGAGAGAAAAAAATAAGGAAGCTAACATTTTTTGTTCTTTTTTTACTCTTGATGAGCGCAACATAGACATTTTTCAATGTGGGTGACATCAGCATGCACTTTTGAGATGTACTTGTTGAGTTGAGTTCAGCTGATTAGGCAGGAAGAAAGCTTCCCAAGACAGATGCTTGGCAAAAACTGGATAAAAAGCCTCAGAATACAAAATAAGATTAAATTCATTATGTCACAGACTGTTACAGAGAAAAACTTCTTGAAATGAGTCATCTGCTACTTTGAAATGCAGATAAGGGCTTACATTACAAGAATACAAGGGATCAAGGAATCAAACACACAGAAGGCATGAATTTTCCATGAAGGAGCGCAGATAAAAAGCTTTGTCAATCTTTGGCAGACCTAAGGGCCAAAGATCAAGAGTATTGAGTATTGAAGCAGAGAAGAGGAAAATGATAGTGAATTTGAATCTGATAGGTGAAATTGGGAGGGTACAAATCATGTGCAAATAAGAAAGACTCAAGCACAGCTCAAGAGATAATAAATCCAACCAGCTTTGGCCTCACCACTGAGTTTAATTTGAGACTATTGATTTTTTTTTTTTTGATTTCTTTTTGATGAAGATTGAAACATCCTCTGCCGTAAATTCATGTACCTCCCCAGGCCCTATACAGGTTTCTGCGGTCGACACCACCCCAGGGTTTTGACGGAGCACGTAAGTCACAGGTTCCGTGCCCACATTCTTGATACGCGTATGGTTATCGGAGTAAGAGAGGCGCAAGCATGGATTGATGTCCTTTCGCCTACATAAACACGAGAATGTTTCCGGGCCGTCCCAAGCTCTCGCGTTAAGGTGAGAGTCCTTTTGATCAATGCTGATCCGTGATATGGCACAATCGGCTTCCAAAAAGAGCAAGCTACTAAGGATAGAGGCAACGAATGTTGCTTTGATGATCGACATTTTGCGATTCACCTTCTGAGGGGGAAGGTAGGGAGAAAATGAATTAAATTATGCGTAAGCTTGACCGCTTATGATACGGATAGTGGTCTAAGGATTGAGAGCAGCATCGAGCTGGGGGTAGTTAAATAGTGCCACAGATGACTGAGGCAGTGCATCGAGACTCAGACTAACGGTCGATATGGAGGCTCCCCAGCAGACAGTGGTTGATTATAAGACGCAAGTTGATCGCAATGACCGTGGAATCTTGGATGGAAGGTTGAATGGGAATGGGTGACTCACCCCTCCCTGAGTCCCTATTTATAATAAGCAGTCCAAAATGTTGGACACCCCTGCGGTGTTACACTCGTATCATGCTCGGCGTCTTGTTTGCGATTCAATCGAGCTTAATGGCGCGCAGCGATGCTGGCCAAGAGCCAACCGGCTGGTTGGGAGTATCCTCGCAGCTATCCGATACTCCCCTTGCCAAGGCTGTGTGAGGTGAGCGACGTCGAGCCTCCGATCCGTATCAATAGGAACTTGAAATGTCAAATCGGAGACGGCTGCGGCTCGTGTCGGACAAAGCCAATCCCGAGTTTGGCGTTTTCCAGCCGCCGCACAAAGCTCACCTGTGTAGTCAACATATCTAAACCATACACGAAGCATATTCCGCGCCGCGCGATTGACATGCTTCAAGGGTTGTTTAGGGCCGATTCGCAATTTTGGCGAATGTGTAGGATACGGCCAACATGGCCCCTCCCCCTCCCCCTCCCCCCCCCCACCACGCTGTCCCCCCAGGGGCCAGATCTCACATAAGGGTCTACACCCTTACATGTCGTGTAAGACTTGTAAGAGCATTAAACCCTTATGAAATTATTTGTCTTCATTTTCCCAATCCAAAGAACTGATAAGCATATTTGTCCCTCACAACTGCATAATAAAATAGAAGAGACACCTTACTACAGTAATGGTGTCCAGAAAAATTATGGGTAATTTCTCTTGCACAGATGACAACTGTCCACTGCATCGGCTATCTGCTCGGACTAACAGTTCCAATGAGTTGTCGGACTGGCCTGTCCGAGCAGTCCTCAAACATGGCCGTCTGACAAGAGGTTGGACTTGCCTGTCTGAGCAGATGAACCCACCTGGTGACTGCTTGGGCAAGTCTACTCGGCATCTTGTTGGGCAACCATGTCCGAGAACCTCTCGGACAGGTCAGTCCCAGGACTGATCGGACCTGTTGGTCCACATGGATAATCGATGCAGTGGTTGGCCTTAGAGACAGTATATTCCACCAATATATTTTCCAAAAGACTAATTTTGTAACCTTCTTTATGGTGTTGCAAGCAGGTCTGGGCACAAACCCAAGGCCCGCTTGGCACTGTGCCCAGCGAGCTTGGCAATGTGCCCTGGAGATTGATTGTCCCAATCGGGGGAGCCCCCGTTCTTGGCACATTGCCAAGCTCGGCGTTGTGGTGCTCTATTTGCATTACAATGCCAAAAGCACATTGCAGAGGCATTGTGACTAGATAGTTGCATGTAAAAGACATTCTTTATAAGAGGAGGACATATGGATAGGAGGAGCTAGCATCTATATACAAATTGGATGCACAACAGGTCATATCATAAGGATGTCTTGACAAGGACTTGAACAGAAGACATGATGTGTATAGGTATGTCTTGATTAGCATTGGAACCAAGGACACATGGATGTTTGAAGCACTTTGTCTTGATCAGGATTAGAACAGAGGACATGGTTTGGGTTGAAGGTTTATGACTTCATTGGGATTGGAACCAAGGACATGCCAAGGCTGGGTGACCTTTTTATGGTCTCAACCAGGATTGGAACAGTGGATGGATCACGACTGGAAAACTTTGGTCTCAACCAGGATTGGAACAGAAGACAGAGCATACTGGAAAACTTTTTGTCTTGACCAGGATTGGAACGGAGGACCTACCACACCCAGGAAAATTTTTGTCTCAACCAGGATTGGAACGGAGGTTAGGAGGAATTATAAGGGTAAGTATTTTATAAGGGTATTTAATTTGTGTAAGGGTGGAATACTTCCATATAAGGGTGTTGGAATTCAGTATTCAGAAAAGTGGCGGAGGGAAATAATTAGGTGAGGAGGAAGAATGAGAGAAGGAGTGAAGTGGCAAGAGAGGCGGAGACCCCAAGAGGAGGGAGGATGGGTGGCCTGGTGAGTCTGGCATGGACCAATCAGAATTCTGGGACTGGCCAATCAGAATACTCCATTGGAGTTCAGAACCTGACCAATCACAGGATCTTATTCAGATGCTGGGTTTCAGACCAATCATAACACAGGATTCAGGTGGAATATTAATTCCCCTGCAAAATAAGTCCCTCAGGGTGTTCCCCTGCAGCAAAAATCCCTTACTCTTCAATACAAAAGAAGGGCCTCTCCCCCCCCCTCAATCCAACCTTTCCACACCAACTCAGAGGAGCCTGTCCTGATCTACCAGTTAGTAGCTTTTGGTTAGTGGTTAGTTAGTTAAGTAGTAGTAGTGTTATAAGAGAATAATTTTGCCTTTAAAGTTTGAGTGGTAGTGGTAGAGAAACAACAACAATTATAGTAACAGATTAGAGCTAGTAGTAGTAGTAGTAGTAGTAGTAGTAGTAGTATTAACAAATTTAGGAGGTTACAAGTGATTTAAGGGCTCTAACAACATATTATAGAGCAATTAGTCATTAACAACTTTGTCATAATTAGCTCATTGTCAAACCATAACAATAGTTGGTGACATCATCTATAGGAATTAGTTAGTAGTAGTATCATTAGTAGCATTAAGGGTTATCCTTTCACATATTTAATCCCACTGGATTATTTATCCATCATAAGAAGTTGTAGTAGATCTGAAAATGTATTGATAAAGGTGATCTAGGTTTGATAGACGCTACTATACATAGTAACTCTGTCTTGTAATCAGCCATCTATATTTAAATATTGATTCAAGATTCCTTATATTTGTGTAGTACTATCAACGGTGGGCAAGCTACGCTACCTGTAGCGTTAGCTTAGCGTAGTGTTAGCTTATTAAGCTATGCTACATTAAAGCTACCGTTAGCACCAATTTTTGACAACTAACGCTACAGGATTTTGAAAAAAAAATTGTAGCGTTAGCGTAGCGTTAGTTGTGCTCCCCAAAGTACAACTAACACTAACCAAATTTCCCATCAGCAGTGTTAGTTGTAACAAAAGCTACACTAACAAGTAGCGTAGCTTTGGTATCAGCTACGCTAACCTGTAGCATAGCTAGAAGCTACGCTAACCTGTAGCGTAGTTAGCAGCTACGCTAACCTGTAGTGTAGCTAGAAGCTACGCTAACCTGTAGCGTAGCTAGTAGCTACACTAACCTGTAGCGTAGCTTCAGCTGCAAGGCGGCTATATGAGCTATGCTAACCATTGATTTTGGAAATGGAACCGGTTTGTAGCATGAGTTTGAATAGCACTAAGACCAAGAAAAAAAAGTAGGTCAGTCACAATATCAAAAGTGGATGTTCACATGTTTATTTTTATTTATTTTTTCATTTTTTCATTTTTT
>SMGU01006474.1:0-13762 GCA_004348175.1 Puccinia novopanici
AAAAAAAAAAAAAAAAAAAAAAAAAAAAAAAAAAAAAAAAAAAAAAAAAAAAAAAAAAAAAAAAAAAAAAAAAAAAAAAAAAAAAAAAAAAAAAAAAAAAAAAAAAAAAAAAAAAAAAAAAAAAAACTGGGCAAGTTGTCCAGTACTCAATATCCTACTTGAAAACATTTTATGGATAGAACTGCTTTACAACAAGCAGAAAGCTCCCTTGAAGGACTGTCCTGCCCTTGAAGGACTGTCCTGCCCTTGAAGGACTGTCCTGCCCTTGAAGGACTGTCCTGCCCTTGAAGGACTGTCCTGCCCTTGAAGGACTGTCCTGCCCTTGAAGGACTGTCCTGCCCTTGAAGGACTGTCCTGCCCATTTTTTGGGGGAATTGTTATTGAAACCAATGATGTGCTCTGGTGGGTTCAAACCTCAACATCAACACAAGAAATGGTCTCAACAAGATCCCTAGCTGGGTAAACTTCCTCTCAAAATTCAAATTGGGATATTGTCACTTCATTTAAGTTATGGCACTTAATTGGTTGGAGGATTCCCACAATCAATTTCTAACAAATTGGGGAAGCAACTCATTTGAATCTCAAGACTTGTGGCAGTCACTACATTTCATCTGACTACCAATTTATATCCAACTAACAATTAATATAAAAATAAAAATAAAAATACATATAAAAAATCTTAGAATAAAATATATATATAAATATGTTTTAATCTTAACAAATAATATAAAAATATATATAAAAAAATCTCAGAATAAAGCAATAAAACGGAAATATGTTTTGATTTGTTTTAATTTCTCTCTATTACTTTTTGACAACCTTTTTTTGCATACAAAAAGCAATAAAAACAAGCGTAAAAATAATAAATAAAATAATTAAATCAATATCTCTTATCAGAAATCACTTGGATGCGTCGAAAACACTCTCATTGATGTTTTCAGACATGTACACAGTATCCCAAGTGCCCCTGTAACTCATAACTGCTGAATTAAGGTGCATAGTGACACATCACAGCTCAGTACAACCTCCCAGAGGTTAAATCAAGTCTAGAGACAAACAAAAAAGGTTTATTACACTTGTTTGGTTCTTCTAGCCAACCAGGAACTTGTGTAAGTGGTATGGTTACCACCTGGTTGGGCTAGAATAGACTACTTTGGTCCATAACAACACCTGATTAGACCAAGCCAGGGCCTCAAATGGTTGTTAAATTCTTGTGACCAATGCTTTTGGGAGTAACAAGATGGTTACTATCCAGGCTTTACCCAATAAGAACAAACCCTGGCTAGGCAGTAGCAATACTTGGCCCAACCTGGCTAAATACAACAAAGCCAGGCTACTAAAACCCAACCAGGCTAGCCAGGCCACAACCCAATATTTTTCACAAAGCAAGGTGACCATAGAGGGCCCATAAATGATATTTAAGAGGGCCCTCCTCCCCCCATATTTTTGATCCCAGCATTCATACCATTTACCCATAAATCAGCACTATCCAGTTCCACCTGTTACCAACCAGCCAGAACCTCAACATTCCTCATTTTTGCCCGTCTGAATATCACCAAAAACCACCTTCAACATCCAGGAGCCCCCCAGATAATTCCTTTATTAGTGAGTAATAAACACTTCTCTTTATAGCTCCTCCAACTCCACTTCCACCACTGGGATCTAAACAACCCCTGCCTAGCAGGCCCCAGTTTATTGTAAAGGTACCTAAGTCCTCTGAACTTGTGGCAAGACACCTTTGAGGGATCTAAACAACCCCTGCTTAGCAGGCCCCTCTGAAAAATAATAATAAGATATTTTATATCTTATTATATTTTTTTCTTATTCTTTTTTTATTATCCAAATATATTTGGATAAACAACCATCAAACCCATTTTATCACGTCTGAAGCTTCCCAAAGGAACTATCTTCCTTAAGCTTTTATACAGTTTGCACCTCCTGTAGCTAGAAGGACATTCCTTGGCATCAGGCAGGCTGACAGACAGCTCATGTGTTTCATGCTCATCAGCTCAACAGAGCAGTCTGCTCACCTGAAGCCTCCTGATTAAGTTATGACCAGTTACACTACTTCATCCAAACCCGCATGAATGTCCTGGCTCAAAAAGATCCAAATGTCTTGTCAATCAGCCTTTGAGAAGTTTCCCTGTCAGATCACGGGTGGAGTACTTTCCTTCTGGAATCCAAGGACTCTCCAAACTTCATCTTTGCCTTCCAACTCAGTTGGAAAAAATCACAACAAATTTTGGAGCATGGCCAGGGTATGATTATGCTAGACAGAACTCACAACAAATTTGACAATTTCTGCCTTTTGGGTGGCCAAAAGGTGATTCTGTACACCATTATTATCCATGATCCTATCACAGGGAAGGGATTGCCAGTGTGTTGGGAATTCACTGAAACAGCAGCCACATACATTGCTATCTCACTTTTCTACACCCCCATGTAACATATAGAACTGAAAAGGGTACCACCACTGAACTCAATATCTGAACAGTGGACTAATTGAAGTGGTATTGAAGTGGCTTTGGCGCTCATCTGGGATCATCCCTTGTGCAATTATGAGTGAATGTGCCCAAGCGTTCAGTCAGGGAGTGTACCAAGCATCTTCTGACCTTGTTGTTTGGACACTCAAGCACTACTGGTGCCTATTTCCTGCTCTCAAAGCTTTCAAGGTTTGTGCCATCAATTACCTTGACTGTTGTGCAAAGGAATCAATCAAAGAATTCCACATTATTGTCTACAACTCAAGCAAACCCAAATTACAACTTGAACAAATGTGTATCAAATGGATGCCAGTCAGTTGCTTTTTTTAAAAAATACATGAAGATTCAGTGGGGCAGGACTCTCCATCAATGGGCTACATTTTTCAGGATGGTAAGTTCCCTCATCATTTGTTATTCAGTCATAAAAAAAGCTAAAAAAAAAATTGCACAGATGATGGTGTTTTTCATTACTTCTGGATAGACACCACACCAAGGCATCATCACAAATAACTATACCAAATTGTGGCACCAAGTCCTGAAGTCATGTTACATTCCACCTCCTGAATGACAGTGCCTGGATTAACTAGTCCATATATTTTTTGAGGCTGTGTTACCCCATTCCCAAATGGCAACATACCAATTTTACACCGGAATCACCAAACAGAAGATAAATCACTTCCAGCAAAAGTCCAAGGACAAGGGAGAGGTGTATACATGTATGGTCACTCATCTTCTGGGTATCCACCATTGCAAATGTCCCAATCATGTAAGCAGTCCTTCTTGCCTAATTCTTTGGGGCTGGTTAGTACTGATACACAGTCTTGGGGAAGTGTTTTATCAACTCCTTCACATCTCCAGCCAGTGTCTCATACCTAGTCAGGTATACCAAGGGTTCCTCTGGATCCATACACCAATTAACAACTTGTACATGTCAATTTTTCAAATGCTATGGTACCTGTCAAAGCTCTATTTGCTCCTCATGGTTGAGAAACCAATTGATTTTGTGCAAGAATTACCGGAGAATATATGTGCCAGAGCTAGAAATCCACCAAACCTTTTGTGTCACCTCTCAGGACAAAAATGAAGACACCAATTCTGAGGAGGTCAATCCCCTGAAGAGGAAACACACATGTGAGGATCAACTCCCAGACTTACTGGATTTTCTTCTCCCGCAAACAACTACAACCTTGGATGTCAGTGAAAATGAGATAGATGGTGCTGATCCCAAGCAATTGCAAAAGTTGCTGTTGGCCTCTGCTGTCAAAGAAATCTAGTGAATCAACTACATCTTAAAAACCATCAAGAATTGCTGTGGGTTTGTGCTGAAGGTATTGTTTGCACCTTTTGAAGCTGTTTAGCAACCTGAGGGCATCCCTGGCTTGGCCTTACCATCCATTGTTTGAGTTTCTGGTGGCAGTAATCCTGCCAAGATGAGTGGTGGACCACTGCAGAAAACTTTGGGTCCTGGTTCATCCACAATCCTGCTTGAACTTGGCCAACCACCAAAGGTCATCTGCAGAGGCAGATATGATAATTGGATTATCTCATGACTTAACAGATAAAACCAGCAAAAAAAGGGAATAATACATACTTGACAAAAATAAAATAAAAATCACATGGTCCAAGTTTTTTGGGAAACACAATATGTACCTCAGTTCTTCTTTTTATCAATCTATTCTCAAACTTACACCTCACCTCCTTCCTGGTATTCAGGTATGCTGCACATTTTCTCATTTCTCCTCATTTCATTCCTCTTCACTATTACTCACAGTTGTTCATTTCCACTCATCATATCAATCTCAGGTGTGCTTTTGTTATCCTGTCTTGCCAGTCTATAAGACTGTCATCACTCACACAGTATCTACTGTCTTAGACCCTCTTGCTCACCCATCAAAAATTACTCAGTCAGAATGTAAAAAACAATAAAAATAAAAACAAAAACAAAAAACATCAATCAATTTCATGTAAAAGGAATGCCAACAAAGAAAAAAATATTTTGTGTGGCATTTCATATAAGCTTTTGATCTTGATCTGCCATACTTCTGGCATTCCATGGCCAGAGTTGAGATTTATAGACTTGACTACATTAGTTCTCTCAAAAAATCTGTCTATCAGGTGTGCTGCTGACTTGGGTGATTCCTGGTTGCCTAAGCTTTAAGCACCCTGGAATACACAATGCCCCTAATAAGGCAAGCTTGCTAAGACTTGCCCTTAAGGTCCCAACCCATGCTCTTGTTCGACAAAAAAACGGCCAACCTTACGTCTCATTGAGTGAGCCTATGCAGCACATTGAGGGTCCAGCCATCTCGACCTTCAGCCCGAGTGACCAAGTTCAGTTTAGGGTAACCTGGCCGAGAGAAGCCCTACTCGCGGCCACAATCCAAGATTTCAGGTGATCGAGCCTTGATGGAATTGCGGGGAAGTCGTCTCTCCCTTAGGTTTTTTTGTGTTGTTGGTCCGGTTGGAGTCGGTGAATATGGTAACTTAACCCAAGCTCTCGATCGGAGGACCTAGTGACCTTGGCGGGCGCCAAGCGGGGCCTCTACGGAGGCCTATGTGCGGAGATGTCCCGCGGGGACAGCCAAGGAGAGGCTTTGTTACATAGGCTAGCAACGGATCTGCGTTGCAACTTACAAGAACAGCATCAGAACTGAGAGGAGCCGATGGCAGGGTGGCTGCGTGGCTGAATCGTACCACAGGATGAGCCACTGAGACCTAGTAGTCGTTACTAAAGATGAGCAGTAGGGCTGTTAAACCCATGTAACCGGTACCTACCAGTATGTAAGCCTACCCCGTGAGACGTACTAAGGAACATAGTGGAGATGATGAGCAATGGTGCAAATCCGAGATCGCTGTGGAGCATCATTGAACGCACTTCGCCACCATCAAGCCAAAAGTAAGGTATCTTCTTCCGGTATCCAATGAGCCTCAGAACTGTTGAAGTGGCTCATCTGTGTTGGTCATAACGGTTCATCTGGATCATCTGTCTTCGTCATAAAGGGAGGAACAATCCCGCGACTTTTTTTTTGCACTTCCGTTGTCTTGTTACTTAAATGCATATAATTCCGTAGGAAGGGCCAATTACACAATTTGGCTCATCTTGTGGAAGCTTTCGATTTCCGAGGGTGGCTTTATCACCTGCATTCTTCTTGGGATAGGAACCGGGATGTGTTGTTGCGAATCGTTACGGGGAATCGGGTTGGCTGGAGGAAATCCGCAAGAAAGTGATGAATGTATTTACAATTTATTTATTTAATACAAATCTTTATGTGTGTATATGTATTAACTCTGAAGTTGACTCACCCGGCCCCGTGGGGAAAGAAAGGGAGTGGAGGGTGGGTATGACAGCGCTCTTCTGGGGTGCACCTCCCCACTTCCAAGCCTTTCCAAGCACTTCCAGATTTGCAGTGCCGCGCGGGGTGAGAATGCATGAAGAAGTCTGATGATCATGAACATTTAAATCTTGATCGTGCAACATGACCTTCTATATAAAACACTCCACCATAGAATCAACCAACAGTTAATTAACGTGGATCATTCAACCGACTCCCAACCACCGTCTCACAGCCCCGACCCAGACCGGCAGAAGCAGGCAGAGGCAGGCAGAGGCTGAACCGAGGACACAGCACACCGACCCATTTCAACGGCAGGCATGTGAAAGAGGCATCCGATTATGTAAGCCCATCCAACTCTGAAACCCCACCCAACTGATTAATTGACTTCCTCTCCATTTCCCTGTTGACCGTTTCACAGCAAACCTCCCACAAACCCAACATGAACCCCTTCAGTCAGCAACAACCTCCTCATCCACCTAACAGTAGTAGCACCCCAAACCGAGATCACATCCCACATCCAAATCGATCATCCTCGCCTAGCGACCATTCTCCCTTCGAGAATCGATCAAGGATACCGAGGTAAAGTGCAACATGTATCTGCCTACTCATCATTCTCAACTGATTCTGTGGGTTCAATTCAGTAGACCTTATAAGTGCCCAGTCTGTGATCGGGCCTTTTATCGATTGGAACATCAAACTCGTCATATTCGTACCCACACTGGCGAAAAGCCACACCGCTGCACTCATCCTGGTTGCGACAAGAAGTTCTCACGATCGGATGAACTCACTCGTCATGCTCGCATCCATACCCACCCAACCCAACGAAAAAAACCAACAGCATCCAGTAACAAAAACCATCATCATCATCATCAACAACATCAACAGCAGCAGGCAGCTTCAAACTCTCAAACTATAACCCCCCCTATTCAGAACATTCACTTCAACCAGGAGAATCACAACCAGCACTTCAACTACTCAATCAACCAACCTTACAACCCAATTCACCATCCACTCCCTCACCATCATCATCACTCTCATCCACCTCCCTATCAGCATCAGCATCATCCAACCAACTCTCTGCCTCCATCACAAGGACTAGCCACCCAGCAGCCCATCCCATCTGCTGACCCCCTACATCAACCCGCCTTGGCACATCATCCTCCTGCTTTTATCGTCAGTATTCTTACCCGAGATTTCCTAACATGTACATAGTTTAATCCAACTCACCTACGTCGCCTGACTCTTTTAGACTCATCGAACCCATCCTAATAACTCTTTCTCTGGCCCTCACTCTACTCAGGTTGGTCCCTAACCCTGCCCCCTTGCTTGAATCCGTTGAATTTTTATCTCCAAAGTACTTCATATTGACTTGATCATCAACACTCTATAGTCCCACTCTCATGCCGCAGCTGTCGCCGATCCGGCTACAGCCTATCAATCCAGCACTAGCCAATCCTTTCAAAATGGTGCCCCGCAGCCCCGCCTTGATTACTCAATTATTCAGTCTCACCCAGTACATGTTGAGTGAGGGCAAATAAAATGTGAATGACTTGGAGATCAACCCAATCCCGACTGGCAGGCACAGCAGAGGAAAAGATTGAAGCCCATCACTGGGTATTTTGATTGTGTCCCTTCAACTGTAGCCGAATCACTATCACCTATGTATCACTCAAAGATCATCAGGTGATTTGAAAACCAGCCCTTTGTCTCTGGCGTATTCACCCGCTTCTTCCACTAACGTTCACCACCATTCACCCAACCATCAATCTCAATCTCTTGTCTATCATTCAGGGGCTATGGCTCCAAGGGCCATACACTGCTGTGATGATTGCTCAGACAATCAGGTAGATTGGGTCCGTCAAAACGGCAGCAATTTCTTGGAGGATCACAGTAGCATGAATGCAGGTTACCCAGGCATAAATGAAAAAGGATTGGAAGAGGGAAGTAATTACTCTTCCAGAGTCTTATCATGAAGATCTTGCTGCCATTGCTTTCAAAAGCTGTCCACCCAGTCTTATGATGATTTAGTCCGACTTCCTCATCAAGTCTCTAATTCACATCCTCATCCCCATCAGCGTACCCATCGACACTCCTTCCAGCCATATTCACACCCCTCTAGCGTCACTGTCTCCCGCGCTGCCTCGCCTGCCTCTCTCATGAGTTAAGCAATGATGAGTTCGCACATCCGTTGTCTCATCGGCACTCAACATCTTCTTGCCAACTGTCAGGCTCTTCTTGTCATCCTTACAGCTCTTCCAGCCGTCTGTCAAGTTCTTCTCATGAAGTCCCTTCTGCACATACATATGCGGCAAAATTCTCATCCATCCAACCACCTCAGCTCTTCCACTAGCTCAGTCTTAGAGCCCATGCAACATCTCAGCCTTGTGCATCCCCGACCGGTAATCGAGCAAGCTCAATTTTCGAATCCAGTATCTCCCTTACGTCGGATCTCTCAGCCAAAAAGTCCGATCGTCCTTCCATCGTTGAGGCTATCTGCTCTCGCGATGGCCCTTCCTCCTCCAGACAATGGTAGCAATGCGGGTGATGATACAGAAATGGATGATCGTCCATTGGAGAGGTCTCGTTCAACTCCTTCCCTATCAACAGCACCTGAACGGTGGGCAAATTACCAACGTCAGAAGCACCGGTCAAGAATTGAAGGGCAGGGCACTACCAGTAATCGAGAGCCTCTGCCGACATTAATCCAACGGAATTCCAGTTTCTCATCTGTCGGATCGTCTTCCTTTGAGCAAGTTACCACTGCAAAGTCATCCAATGCGCCAAGTACTGCCCCCAGTAGTCTCACCGAGCCCGATTCAGTCTGTCATAGAGGTCGCTTGGAGCTGATTCTAAATGGGGATACTCCTGTTCATCAGGCGAAGAAGCCCCCAGATCTCAGGAGGACATTACCACCGCTATCATCCTTAACAAAGTCTTGTGGTCCTATCATGACTTTTCCCGACTTCTCCTCTTCCAAATCTCGTTCGGCCCCTCAATCACGAGTTAACAGTCCACCAAGCTCCCCAAGACTAGTAGCGCTTCCGCCTTTAGTAGGCAGACCCAACCTCGAACGATCTCGGTCGATGAAACATCATTATAGAGGTACGTGGGACCAAGTCTCGGTTTCGAATTGGGACAGCAATGGAAACAATACCGTCTTGTCTGGCTCGACTCCCCCTGATGATCGAGGATTGATTAGTAAGCGGGGGAAGGGCTCGAGTAGTAAGCGTAGAGACTCTAGCACAAGTGCCCCACGAAGGAAGAATCAGTTCGGTCTTCAGATGACGCCCATCGAACATACTGCCCCTCATCCGGCCACCACCATTGCCTCAAGTAGTCGTTCTTACCCTCACTCGCGAGCCTCTGGTTCTTCGGGCGTTTGCAGGAGCTCGAGCAGTACTAGTGTCTTTGGCAGTCATCAGGAGCACCAAACACACTCACGTTCCAACAGTTTCTGTAGCCAAGAGTCGGCTCATTTGGCGCCCTCGAGCGATATGATGGTGGAGGAGAACTCGCGGGACGAGTCGGAAGACGGGCCGGGGACGCAGGAGGACGAGGAGCAGCAGACCGTTGACAACAATGAAGACGGAATTCTGATCAGGCCGCGGAAAAGAGCTACTAAACCGCTCCCGCACCTCTCATCTTCGCCCCACCATCCTCCACCCGACCAGCTCACCCGCGACCACCCCCCGATGCTCATGAACCATGAACCTCTTCCTATCCAGCCCCCTCTGGACAACAGTCGGCCTCCTTTGGACTCGTTTCCCCCTCCCCCTCATCATCCTACCGTCATAGATTGACTTGCTCATCCTTAACTCTGTCCCCTCTTCGGTTCTGCTTTTTTTTTTTTTTTGTCTGAGAGGAGCGCTTGTCCGTTAGTTGCTGGATATGAATATATATATTATATGTATGTGTGTCATGGAACCGTCTCCTCAGATAAAATCCTACCCTTCCTTGTTCTTGATCTTGATAGTAATAGCAAAAAAACATGTCATCCTCTCTCAGTCAAAGACTGCATCAGCAGGAGGTATCCATGTTTCCCTGATCTCAGTTTTTTCTTTTCTTTTTCTTTTCCTCAGAGGTTGTGTTTCTTTTTTGGTTTTGTATGTGTTTATCTGTGTATCTCAATAACAACAACAGCACAAAATGAACCATAGCCATCAGCAAAACAAGAGGTGTTTTTTCTAGTACCAACAAATAACTGTGTAAGAGTTGTCATCTTTTTTTTTCTTGTGTCACAAAACCCACCAACACTTGTTCAGGGACATGAAAACACAAAATGGGTTTTACATGTTGAGGATGAATGTTGATGTATGATAGTGTTGATCCTGGGGTGCAGCCTTCTCCTGTGTTGCCAAGTCACTCATTTTTTTTTCTTTCATGTGTGAGGAAGAGGGGGGAAAGGAAGTTCTGTGGGAACAGGCAAGGGACATTTATTGTTGATTGTGTGCATCCACATTTATGTCCAAGAAGAGAGCGCTCCCTCCCTCAACAACAACCAAAAAGCACCAGCGAAGTCAGGCAGAGTCTTCCCAAAAATTCTCTCTGTGTGCCTTGACTTGCACCTCATTGCCAGTCTGCCTGGATGTGCCTGGGAAATGTTGCCCCTTGCAGGTGGGCCTTTGGGTTCTGGACACAGCCCTGCAGGAACAGGAGGTTCCAGGAAGCACTTTTCAGGGAAGTATTGGGCAAACCTCTGTTAGAAAAGATAGGCTCCACCAGGACTCCAACCCAGGAAAGGGCTAACTCTAGGTGCCTGCTTTACCACTAAGCTACAAAGCCATGAGCTGCCAGATTCAAAGTCTGACAGTCTTTAATGTAAACCCAAACTGTGGAAGTAATTGTTTAATCCTCACCTCAAGCAGTAATAAAGGAGAGCTTCCATTATCCTCCCCATCTGATTAAGCATCAGAGTAAAGTCCTTCTTCTGGATAACTTTCTCTGAAGGGAAACCCAGAGCCTCCAAAAGCTGCCACGCACCTCAATTGTACATGTCATTCAGATTGCTAAAGTGATGAGTGAAGATTGTTGATGTCACATTCCTCAAGGTATGTGAGGCACCAAACTGAAAAAAGATATTGTCCAAGTGGTTCTCCCAGAAGTAGCTGGGCATCCTCTGTGTTCTCAAACAGTTGAAATTCTGAACAGTCCCCAAATCTCTTTCCATTGGTTGGAAGCATGAAAAGAACTTGTCAGGTTTAAGCCAAGTCTTGTCAGCTATGTGTATGAAACTTGGGGGATCCAATGGATATGCCAAGTCCTATCACTGTACTGATAGTAAAATAAAGTAAAGATTACTCTTTACTATCAGGTGTATGACTACACTAGTTGAACTCTAGTCCCCTTTTAACCCAATCAAATATGGAGGAAGGTTGAAAATACCTCTTTAAGCTCAACTTACTTGATATACAAGTGTAGAAGACAGGGGTGACAGCTGGGTAAAAGCTGTGCTTACAAGAAGAAGCAATATAATTTCTAAGCGCAGTTTGCAAGCACTTCAACTGATTGGCTAATTTTCAGAGGTGGTGGTCTTGCTGAAACTACTTTTAAGGAATAAGAGAAAGCTTTTAAATGGGATGTTTAATAAGACAGACTACTATTCCAGTGGTAAAACATTTGGTGATGGGGAGATGGAGCACTAATCTAAAAGTTGGAGGAGGGAATTCACTGAACTATATATTTATGCAGGGCTTGATCACTGAGGATCCATCTCAGAGCCAAAAGAGGCTACCTTTCATATTCTAGAGGTCTCCCAGGAAGCTACAGGGAGAGATTATGGTGTGATTCACCATTCTTACATCAAATGATGACATAATGGTATCATATTGCACCATACTAGCTCAATTGAGTACTTCAATTCATTCTATGTCCCCATGACCTCATGCTGCATTGTTATAACCAATTGCATCATGTGTCTCCTATTTAAATAGAATGAAATGGAAATAGTTCTCACATGAAATATTTTTACTTATTATTTATTTAAATATTCATTTTTCATGTACATTTTGTATTTAACTATGATATGTACATATTTTACTGTTCAGTCCACAGCAATGATTATTTTCAATACTTCTTATGGTTCTTTTGAGTTATGAAAAAGTACTGGAAGGTGTATGATTTTTAGGGTAGGACAAGTGGGTAACCCTAGGTAAACTTACATGAGGAATCCATTTCTGAAATAATATTCAAGGATTTCTTAATACTAAATAAGATAAAATATTATTATTACAAATATGCAGTCTTTTGGATAATTTGGAGTATCTCTAAGGCTGACAAGTCTGCTGCATTATGGTCTCAAAAGCCTTGCCAACACCCTCAGAAGAATTTTCAGGTGCATCCATTAGCTGGATCATATCAAGAATATTTGCCTCTTTTTCAATTTGTTCTAATATTGGAGGCTGCGTTGGTATTGCCATTGATTTTATGACAGGACTTTTGAGGTATTGATCTAGAAGTACCTTGGCTATCTGGGACTTGCAAATTTTCACTTCAAACTCTACCTCAGCTGGCGTAGGGATGAATATCCAAGGCTCAATTTGGAGGGCTCTGTCATTCTGCAATGCCTTCCAGTAGGCTTCTAAGCTCAATTGTGTCGGGTCAAGCAACATGACAAGCTTTATGTTGGGGTGGTGGATGTAACCACAGGTACCATGGAATATTTGGGACCTGTTTCTGATAGAAACCTGGTGGAATTGTTGCTCTATGTCAATGTTGTCTATGCAGATGGAGGGAGCTAGTTGCGGGCACCTTTTATCAATGTCCATTGATGACTTGAGCTTCTTCAGTGATCCCTTGGCCAGCAAATCCATGGCTGACATGGCTGTACTCCTAGATGAAAACAACCCAATGTAGTTCAGGTGTTTTTGTAATGTGTTATGCTCATTCAAATAAGAATCAACAAAATCAGGAACAGAAATCAATCAGAAGGACAAGGCTCACCAATAATCAGGCACGGCAAGATTCATCATGATGTCATTTCATTTTCATTTCATTTTCATTGTATTTCTTTCTATCTTCTTTTCAATATTAAAGATGCCCTCTTCGGCCAGCTATGTCAGTTTCTCCCCATCACTTTATTCTCCTCAACAGTGACTGGGAGTTCTGACATATTAATTTATATTCTCTTTTCCATCTCAGCCGTCTTGTTCCTTAGCTCATTGTTCAACTCTCCTAGTTCATCTCGCTCAGGTGTGTGTGTCTAATAAGGTGGTCCATTAACTTAGTACGACAACTAAGTTGTCGTATATATTTTCATTTCAGGTGTGGCTTGTATTTCCTTTTACTATCGTAATCAATCACTTTATTCTCCTCAACAGTGACTGGGAGTTCTGACATATTCATCTCGCTCAGGTGTGTGTGTCTAATAAGGTGGTCCGTTAACTTAGTACAACAACTAAGTCGTTGTCTATATTTTCATTTCAGGTGAATCATCTCAATACGTGTTTATTTACATCAGGTACTCCTGGAATTGCTCAGAGACTCCACATACTGCAAATCAAACATAATTTTGGAGCTGAAGAGCATTGTTTCTGCAGTTCTGAGTGAAAGTAAAAAATAAATAAAAAATGCTCAAATCAACGAGTTCTCATGACAGCAACACAATTCAAAAGGCCCTCCTCCCATGACAGCACATCTGAGTGAAAGCAAGCATTGCACATATTGTTGTTATAGTCTGTATGTAATCGGAGATACAAATGAGCTTTAATGGATAAAGTGGGTGGGATTGCTTGAATAGTGGATAAATTGGGTGGGATTTCTTGAGTAGACTCACCCTCTGTACTCTCTTGCTTGCCTGATCCTGATGGTTACCATGCACTTCATAATTGAAGTCAAGGACCTCTGACAGAAACTTGTCAGGAGGCTCCTGAGTCATTGTCAGCCTCTATGCTACTAACCTAGTGTTATAAGGACACTGGTTGTGCTCTGAGTGTTGATAAAGGTGGT
>SMGU01006476.1:0-19050 GCA_004348175.1 Puccinia novopanici
CTTGGAAAATCCACTAAATTAGACTGCATGCACCTGCATAACACTGCATGACACCACATGGTATCTGCAAGAGTCATGTGACTGAGGGTATTGAGTGGCTGTATGGGTATGTTGTTGTATGTACTTGTCGTATGGGTTGTGTAAATGATAGTGGTGGTTGGTGATATGTACTGAAGGTGGCCAAGGAGGGGTGTAACTTCTGATCCAAGGGGTTTGAGAGGTTGCCGTCCAAGGTGACCATAGGGTAAATTGAGCCGTAGAGTCCGTTTCTCCAATCAGATATGCTGATTTCTGGCCTGTAGTATGAGAAAAGAGAGAAAAATAGAGAAAGAATAGAGAAAAAGAAGAGAAAAAGAATAAAAGAAATAATTTTTTTAATTTTTCAACATTTAAGAGTACCACAGTGGCAAAGAGGATGAAACAGACAATGAGGATTTTATTATGGATCTTGGCAGCAACAATGATGAGGAAGAAAAAGATCAAGACCAGGATATCAAGACAAATTCCTGAAGTTTCTAGTGAGGGAAAAAAAATCAGAGGCATTCCGTGTGGTAAGTTTCTCCTTTTCTCCATCATTTCTATCAAAATAATATTCTAATGACTGCTTTTGAAGTACCAATATGATTCTCAGATTCCTGAAGTCTTCAAGAATTATGTCTAAGATATATTCACCCTGGCTGGAGATGGAAATCGTGGCTTCAGATGCATTGCGGCAGCACTGGAATATGGCAAAACCAGTTGGTTCAGGGTCTGGCGTGAATTGGAAAAAGGAATTGCAGGCAAAATGAATTATTATTCAAAGATAATTGGACAGGAATAAACTTTCTAGACCATCATAACCCACATAAAAGTCTCAAAAATTAATGACAAGATACCTGCATCAAAATGGCTCAGCAAGATGGATCATGGGCAAGCCATTGCCAATACCTTCCACAGGCCAGTTATTTTCCTCTCCTTTATTATAAATACCACCTCCGTTGAAGACAAAAAATCACAAATGGATCCCATCTACTTAATGCACATCAACGGCAATCACTGTGTCTTGGCGCTTTTGAAGGCAACAAATGGATCAACACCCATACTCTTTGGCCCAAAAACATATGTGTCTCCTATCACATGGGGTTGGAGGTCAGAGCTCAAACATCACTTCTCAATATGACTTTTTTACACAGAAAAAATATGATGAGTTTATTTTATTTTTATTTTTTTTATCAACTCTTGCTGATATTTTTGTTCTTGTTTAATGTTTTAAAACAGAAAAAATTTAATGTTTTTTTGTTATTTTTAAAGTTTGGGCATTAAGAAACCTACCCGGGTAATCCGCTTTTACACCCGGTTTTTGGCTGCGCAGTGTACCCAGTTTTCTGCATTTACACCCGGGGGGTTTTTTTTTGATGAAATTAAACTCTTTTAAATTCGTTTTGAATCCTCTTATAGGTTATTAAAAATATTTATACCATCACAAAATAAAAAAAACACACCATAATGACAATCCAGCACAAATAATCCCTAATATTCCAACCTAAATTATTGAGCCTATATTGAACCAATCTGAATCAAGAAAATATCAAAAAAATAAAATAAATTTAACCCCTCTCTATAAGTATAAAATGAAATGCCCGCAAAACAGGGTGTATGTCTGCTGGAAAAAAATCTTGATTTCAAAAAACTCGGTGCAAATGCGGAAAACCAGGTTTGCTGTGCAGCACAATTTAGGTTTTCATGACATAAAAACTGGGTGTAAACCCAGATTGTCAGCCTCTATGCTACTAAAAAAGTGATTTAGAGCACTGGTTGTGCTATGAGTGATTGATAAGTTGGTGATTTGGTACGTGTAAGGGTTATTTCCTATAAATATTAATTTATAAAAGATAATTAGCTTCAAGTATTTAAATCTTGCAAAGCTTTTCTTCTCAACCTTTTCAGGGAGGGAAATCCCGTAAGTATACGTGGATTCTTCCTGCTGAGACAGTCAGGGAATATTCTTGAGCTTGTAAGTGGCTAGCACTTACGTGGTTGGGCCTTTATAGGTGTTGGAGTGCAACTAACAACTGGTGGTAGTGGTTCAGATGCGCTTCAAGACTTATATAAGTCACTACAAGAGGATTCAGGCAGACAGAATTGGTGATGTTGGTAGTGGAGGGTTGATCCAGTAGCAAGAACACTAATTATGTCTGTTGGGATAATTTTAAAACTGTCTTGGTGGAGATTTATAATAATATCTGGTGGCTGAATGCGCTTTTCTGGGTGACTGGTAGGCTTTTTTGGGAAATTACCAGAGGAAGCTGGTGCTTAAATATTCTAACAAGACACTCAGAAGCACCCAATAACTTCATTAAGGGACCTTTGAGGCGCACTGGAATCAAGATCAGCAAATGTTAATCCCTTGGATTATTCTAAGGTTAATATTAACAGATCAATGATGTTAATTTACTTTAAATTAAAGTACACATCATTGATGTTGTTAAAGTTAACAAATTAATGGTTATCTCCTTCCAGGCAGCGCTCAAAATTAATGATGATAATTAAATTTTAATTAATACACATCTTTTGATGTGAATAAAGTTGATAACAACTTATTATCTCCTTCCTGTTGGCGCTCAAATTAATGATGTTAATTAGCTTCCAATTAATGCACATCATTTGATGGGAATAAGATTGATAATAAATTATTAACTCCTTCCTGGTGACGCCTCATTATGGAATACAGATCAAATGATGGGATTATGGTTTAAATAATTAATTATTATCAATTATAATATTTATAAGCATAGTTGAGGCGCATATTTTGTAAGTTAAGTTATTTTATGTTATATTTTACGGCTAGAATAATAAATAAAATAAAGTAAAATAAAATATAAAATAATATAACAAAAATGTGCGTAGACAGAACAAAACCTGGCAAAACTTGTCAGAGGTGGGTTACTCCGGATAAGACTCGAGTCCACTCCGCTGGAAATTTACCGGTATGTACAGGTGGCTCCAGAGGTAGATGGGTGTTGAGACGGATCCGATGAGTTTACGCCCAGCCGGTGATAAGTTTTGAGACAGTCAGGCTTGCGGATCCAAAACAGTGATGTGTAGATGTGAGATGGGCAAGCTACTTTGAAGTAGTGATTTGTAGATGTATCTTCAAGGTTTAAGAGGAATGAGAAATAAAGTTGGTTTTTATTTGCGTCTCTTCTGAAAGTCTAGGGAGCAATAGAGTTCGAGGAGTACATCTTATATATGCTATCTACAACAGGTGACTAGATATAAGCATATATGAAAGATGCTAATAATAAAATAGGGAAAAGGGGAAAATAAAATGAATGTGAGAGGATAAAATATGCAGATGGAGAGTTACAAACTATGTTGGCCAGTTAAGGGGTAACTGGTTTGAAGTAGCCAGCTGACAAAACTAAACAGAACCTTTTGAGGTCAGACAAAACTAGGCAAAACCTATTATAATAATTTATAATTAAGGTGTTAAAGTTATTAGAGTTCTAGTACTGTCTAAGTCTTGTAATTTACTTATTGAGTTACTTGTATTATATTAATTGTACTGTGTTTATTCTTATAAGGTACAGTACAAGTAATATAATATTAAATATTAATATTTTAACAACTTATTACATAATTTAACAACATTAATTATGTAATATTATCTTGTAATTACTTGGGAAATATCAGGTATGTTGATATGGTATGTCAGGTATGCTGATATTACCTCTGTAGTTGACACGGATTACCCGGGTACGTTTATTAATGCCCTAAATTTTTTATAAAATATTGCTTTTCTATATTTTTTTAATCTGCCCACGCCTCTCATGAGGGCACCTGTGCATTGTTTCTTGCCCTTAAATGAGGTTTTTATGATTACCAACACCTCATTTTAGGGCATGATTGACCATCCATGCCTCACCTATAGGCGTGAATGGTCCTTCATGCCCTTATTAAGGGCATGATTGACTATGCACGCCTCACTTATCCTTGAGAAGAATTGAGGGGTTTTATGGCTGTCAGCCTCTATGCTACTACACTAGTGTTATAAGGACACTGGTTGTTCTCTGAGTGTGGATAAAGGTGGTTTTGAATGTTAAGTGTAAGGTTATTCCAGTAAGAAAAAGGGGCAATGGTTAATTTGCTTCAAGTATTTAAAGCTTGTAAAGCTCTTCTCAAAATTTTACAGGGAGGGAAATCCAGTGAGTACTACTTGGATTCTTCCTGCTGAGACAGACAGGGAATAAGTAAGTGATAACACTTACTTGGTTTTTGGATTCCCACAAGGGAGGTCTAAAAAATTGGTTAATCTGGTTTCCAGTTGAGCCTCAAGACTTGTGGAAGTCACTACAGAAGGATTCAGAACAGACAATTGGCAGTGTGGATGATGATAGATTCAAAATCAAATGGACATCCACACCCTCAAATGAGGTGTGAATGGTAAATCACGCCCTTCAATTGAGGCATGGATTACAATCCACCCCTTTGTGAGCCCAAGAAAGGTGTGTCTCATTCTTTAAGCACCTCAATTGGGTGTGAAAAGCCCCCAACTCCCTCTTTTAGAAGGCACTAAGGACTTTTCTTCCCATGTGCAGGGGCATATGGGTGTGAATCATAGTTGACACCTCTCATAAGAGGTGTAAACTTGTGTTGACACCCATTTTGAGGGCGTCAACTAAGAGTAACACCAAATTTTTTTGTCAGAATAATGAGCTCTGGGTGCTCTGCAGCTCCTGGCCCGCAGTCCTTCCCCTTTTGTTCAAGCAGATCAACCCAGTTGGGATTTTCCTCATCTTGACCGGAACCATTCATTTCCAGCCTTCACCAACAGGATATTCATCAAGAATCATTGTTGAGTCATTGTCAAGGTCACCCGCTGCCAAACCTGTAAGACGCAGTACTTAATCAATTCTCTTTCTATTCCTTTGTTGTCTCTCATTCTTCTCACTGATTATTTTCTCTTAGTATTCCTGCTTTTGAGTGTGTGGTGGATTATTGTTTGTTTTTCCAAGTCTCCTTTCATTTCAGTCAATCTTGGTACTCTAGGTATTTCTCCTTTCTCTCTTTTTTTCCTTTTGTACTTATGTCTTGTCTGAAATGAATCTCTAGTTTTTGCCTCAAAAATTAAAAGTTTTGTGTTGTTGATGCCCCCTTATGAGGTTTCAACCTTGATCCACACCTTTCTTGGGTGTGGATGCATAAATTTAGGGGCCTCAGTTTAGTGTGCCCCTTATTTTATCTCTTATTTTTATTATTATATTTTAATCATAAATATAACATAAAAATTACTTAACATACAAAACATGCATCAGAATTATTTTTATAAATACTTAGAATTATTATAATTTATTTATTGAAAGCATAAAAAATCATTTGAATCAGTATCTTATACTGATGCACCAACTGGATGGAGATAAAAAGCTTTTATCAAATTTATTACCATCAAATGATGGAGATTAACTCAAATTTAATTAACATCCTCAATCTGAGCACTGCCTGGAAGGATATAAAAATTTTTATGAACTTTAACGGCATGCTGTGATGTGTTTTTTAATTTAAAGCTAAAGAACATCAGTACTGATATGTTAATTTTAACATTGCAATGATCCAAGGGATTAAAATTTGCTTATATTGATCCCAGTGCGCTTCAGAGGTCTTACAAGGAAGAGCTTTGGTGCTTCTGAGGGCCCTGTGAGAATATTTAAGCACCAGCTTCCTCTGGTAATTTCCCCTAGCCTCATAGTCACTCAGAAAAGCACATTCAGCCCCAGATTTTATTATAAACTCTCCACCAGATATCTTGTGAGCACACTTGATGCCAAGAACAAGATTCCTCTAGCTACCAGTGCCACAAGAATTCGATTAAAACCTTTAAAATGATATATATTAAGTTTTAAGAAGGTTTGGATAATTTTTGAGGGGTTTATTAATTTTTATAATAAAAGAAATGGCCAAAAAATAGCCAAAAGTAGGAAAAACAGAGGGGCCTGCAAGCAGGGGTGTTTAAGGTGCCCTCTAAGTTCAAGACCTGGGTTACAGGTGTGCTTTGATGCAACTGGGGCCTGTAGAACAGGGTTTTTTTTGGTGCCCAGGGGATAATTAAGGATTAAAGATGGTAGGAATTATTATATATAATAACTCCTACAAGACTAATCCTTGCACAAAAGAGCCAATGGGATGGAATGGGGTGATGTGGGGTCTTTTGTGACAAAGAGAGGAAGAGGAGGGACTCACTGGTATAGCTTATAAGGTTGGGCACTGGTTGTGGTAACTGGTGACAAGTACTGAATAAGTTGTTGGCTGGAAGTGGACTGAGGAATCATTCAAAGGGGATAGAGAGGGCTCTTTTAAGGCTGTTCTGATGCCTTTGGGACAAATTCAGAGTCCCCTCAAAGTGTTTTGGACTTGCTACAGTACAATCAGGGCTGTAATTAAACTTTAGTAATACTCAATATTGACTAAATAGAGTCACATGGTGAGTCACATGCTGTGGCTTGTCACACAATGTGGTTGGATATCACGGTTCTGGGTTCTTTGGGACGAATCCAGAGTCTCCTCAGACTTTTTGAACTAGTTTCTGTAATTTAGTGGCTGTAACTAGTACACACATGTAGCTAAAATAGTACCATATGGTGTGTCACATGTTGTGGCTTGTCGCACAATGTGTTTATTTGTACTAAGAGGCTTGTTACTAGTCTGGACAGTTGTTATGGAACTATTTGGGCGCTTCCATGTGCTCATAGCTGGTACAGAACTAGTATAGAATTCATATTTGTACTTGTTGTGGCACATTTGGCATGTCAACTACAAAGGCAATATCAACATACCTGACATTTCCCAATTAGTTACAACATAATATTACACAATTAATGCTGTTAAATTATTTTATAAGTTGTTAAAATATTAATATTTAATATTATATTACTTGTACTGTACTTTATAAGAACACACACAGTACAATTAATATAATACAAGTAACCCAATGAGTAAATTACTTGACTAGGACAGGAGTAGAACATTAATAAAATTTAACAACCTAATTATAAAGTATTATAGTAGATTTTATCTAGTTTTGTCTTATCTCAAAAGGTTCTGTTTAGTTTTGCCAAGTTTTGTTCTGTCTACGCACATTTTGTCATATTATTTTATATTTTATTTTACATTATTCTATTTATTATTCTAGCCTTAAAATATAAAATAAAATAACTTAACTTACAAAAATATGCGCCTCAAATATGGTTATAAATATTATAATTGATAATAATTAATTATTTAAATCATAAGCCCATCATTTGATCTGTATCTAATAATGAGGCGTCAACAGGAAGGAGTTAATAAATTATTATCAATCTTATTCCCATAAAATGATGTGCATTAATTTGAAGTTAATTAACATCATTAATTTGAGCGCCAACAGGAAGGAGATAATAAGTTAATATCAACTTTATTCACATCAAAAGATGTGTATTAATTAAAAGTTAATTACCATCATTAATTTTGAGCGCTGCCTGGAAGGAGATAACAATTGTTTTGTTAACTTTAACAACATCAATTATTTGTAATTTAATTTAAAGTAAATTACCATCATTGATC
Source organism: Puccinia novopanici (assembly GCA_004348175.1). Classification (NCBI taxonomy): domain Eukaryota; kingdom Fungi; phylum Basidiomycota; class Pucciniomycetes; order Pucciniales; family Pucciniaceae; genus Puccinia; species Puccinia novopanici. The sequence continues at coordinate 7,576 of SMGU01006476.1, forward strand.
TGTTAATATTAACCTTGGAATAATCCAAGGGATTAAAATTTGTTGATCTTGACTCCAGTGCGCCTCAAAGGTCCCTTAATGAAGATATTGGGCGCTTCTGAGTGTCTTGTTAGAATATTTAAGCACCAGCTTCCTCTGGTAATTTCCCCCAAGCCTACCAGTCATTCAGAAAGCGCATTCAGCCATCAGATATCATTATAACTCTCCACCAGAAAGTTTATAAATTAACCTAGCAGCCTTAACTAGTGTTATTGTTACTGGATCACGCATCCACTACCATCCACACCACTTATTGTCTGCCCTGAATCCACTTGTAGTGACCTGTATAAGTCTTGAAGCGCATCTGAACCACTACCACCAGTTTTTAATTGCACTCCAACACCTATAAAGGCCCAACCATGTAAGTGATAACCACTTACAACCTCTAGAATATTCCCTGACTGTCTCAGCAGGAAGAATTCACGTATACTTATGGGATTTCCCTCCCTGAAAAGGTTGAGAAGAAGCTTTGCAAGATTTAAATACTTGAAGCTAATTATATTTAATAATTATTATTTATAGGAATTAACCCTTTCACGTACCAAATCAACACTAAATCAATCACTCATAGCACAACCAGTGCTCATAATCACTTGGTTAGTAGCATAGAGGCTGACATGTAGTAACTATGTAGAAGATGATACAAGTTTCTATGGCTTGTAATCAAGTTTCCTGTGTGTTTTCATTTTGTGTTTGAAGGTATTTCACATGTCTGTGTAATGTTATAGCTTTGTTTTGACATATCTGAGTAGATGATTATTTTATTAGAGTAGTTCTTTCTTGTAATAATAAAGTAGGTGAAGGGTTAATCCTATGTTTATGTGTATAGTGAGTGAACCTAGGTTATTTTATGCGTAGAATTCATTGGTGCAATAAAATTTGATGATTTATTGCACCAACTATGATTTTTGTTGAAATATGTTTAAATCAATTTATCCTTTATTTGATGAGTGAATACTATGTTGGCTTGCTTGTGAAACCTCACGTCATGAAATTTCACAAGAACTCAAATCAGCTTACATAACCATTGTCACTCATATTTAAGGATCCTTTCCCCGCATCCCTCCTAGCTCAGTAGAGACCCTACTTTCCCTTTCTACTGAGCTAGGTAAGTTTCTCCCTTCTCTATCTCCTTCCTCATCTTTCTTTTCCTCCTTCTCAATCTTGATTGTACTTACAGAGAGACCCTACTTTCCCTTTCTACTGAGCTAGCTCGAAATACTACTCACTTGGGTTCCAGAACTTGTCTCTCCAAAGCGGTAGCTTTGTCTTGGCCCCTTACTTGCCATCTAGTGAAGAGTCTAAACTGAGACTCTTACACTTTTTTTTCTTGAACCCTACCCCATTCCCCTTCCGACCTCACTGGTTGATGACCACCCGATCCAAATCCGATTCCCTCATTCCACCAACTGACCCGGAAGCAATAATCAAAGCGGCGAACGCAGCCCGACGCAAAGCTAAAGTTGACGCACTGCTGCGGCCTGAGTCTGTTCTTCCGGCAAACTCTGATATAGCCACGCGCTCGTTACTCCCCTCAAACTTTACTTCTTCCTCTGACAATCCTACCCCACACTCCCACGACCCCACACAAGATATGTCTGGCTCACACTCCCCAAACTTTGACGCAAGCTGGCGCATCGTCCACTCCAGCCGCCGTGGATCCCCTTGCTCTCCATGAGTATCTGAAAGGTGTGATCCAGCTACAACACCAAAGCATCGACCAAGCCAATGCGGACAGACTGGAAGCCCGCGAAAACCGGCGCTTGGATGCGGATCGTATAGTGCGTCTGGAAGAGACGATTCTCTTGCTGTCGGTCAAATCAGAGCCCTCTGGGGATCCGCTGAAGACTGCGCCGTCGGATCGAATAGACCTCCAGCATTTCAGGAATTCAGACGGGCCAGTCTTCTCCGGGCCTTTTCAAGCCGTGGAGCCATTCATCAGCTGGCTTCGAGGAGTCCAGATCTTCTTCGCGACAAAAGCGGTCACCCATGACGACGACAAGCTTTGGATTGTTGGCGGCCTCATTTGCGAGACAAATACCCTCGCCTTTTACGCGAGTGGCATAGACGAGTTCATCGGCAAACCGTGGGCAGACTTCAAAGCCAAGCTCCTCGCCTTCGCTCTTCCACCTCTATGGAGGACAGATCTCCGCACCAAACTCAGAGACCTCCGCATGATGGGTTCTGAAACCTTCCTCGCCTACAGCACGAGGGCAAGAACCTTACAGAGTATGCTAAACTTCGATGAGCATACTACCTCCGACTTCACGCTGGCCGAGTCCATGACATTGGGAATGTCACCGATCTTCAGGCCGAGGTCAACAACCACCAATTGTTGTTGGCCGTTCCCTTTGTTTTCAGCACCTTCGAGAGTCGGGCCGGAGTTTTCTGGACAGGGATCACGAAGCGTGCTGGTGGCCGTAACCGAATCCCCGCGGCCCCAGTACCATCGACTTCCTCCCCTCGTAACGGAAGACCAAGCCGAGAGGACACGATATGGCGTGTTCAGGCATACTTAGACTCCCTGGGCCTCTGCCACTTTTGCAAGAAGGCCTGTGGTAGCGCACATGGTGCTTGCCCTGGACCAAGGGACCGGTCCCTTCTGTCAATCCCGGATACTTTCAAACCCCTGACCAAACCGGATAACTATAAGCCTCCTGGGGCACGGGGCGGAACGTCGAACTCGGCGGGCAAACCAACCAACCCCCCCGCAGGACAACCTCCAGCACGGGCAGCGACAGTGGCGGGAGCCTCTGAAGAAGGTCTCTTCCCCGAGTTGGACGCGGCGTCGATTTCGGCCCTAGAGGCGCTTGATGAGGAACTACGCCTCTCAAATACTGAGAGGTATATCGTCCCCTCTGACCCCCGACGCATCATCATTCTCCTCGCTCATGCGGGGCGGGAACTTCGCAGGCTAATTGATACCGGTTCTGAACTGAACCTCATTTCGACTTCAGCAGCTGATCATGCCAGGATGGTACCCCAGAAATGCGACACCCCCACTATTGTAAATCTGGCCCTGGACAGCAACGCGACCCAACCTATTATCCTAAGCCACTTCGTCACGGGCTCCTTCGCGGACCCTTACTCTTCGCTGGTTTTCCCTGATGTCTCACTGAAGGTTGGCGCAGTCAAGGGAGATTATGATATGATCCTTGGGATCCCTTTCCTTTCCTCCTTCCACCTTTCTGTCTCTATATCTAATCAGTCACTCGTCTGCGGAAACTCTGGTTGTAAAATTTTTGATTACAGACTTCAAAGAGCAATGCAAGCACCAGTACTCCCTTCTTCATCGTCGTGTGTGCCTTTCCTGGCTGACTCAGATTTTCCATGTGAGGAGAAAGAGAAAGCAATCCTACAAGGGTTCGATGATTTGTTTCCGGTCGACATACCGGCGGTTTCAAATGAAAGTGGAGACGAGGGAGCATTTTTCGACGGATCCTTCCCGGCAAAGCTTCAACTCGAGAGCTCCAAAGTTTGTCACAAGATTGTCCTTACCGATCTGAATGCGGTAATCAATGAGAAACAGTACCCTTACCCGAGAAAACACATGCAAGCATGGCGTACGCTGTTGGACCAGCACATTGCGGCGGGACGGATACGGTGCTCGTCTAGCCAGTATGCCTCGCCGAGCATGATCATTCCGAAGAAGGACCCTACGGCCCTTCCTCGATGGGTTTGTGATTACCGCACACTGAACAAGTACACCATTCGAGACCGCTCACCGCTCCCGAACGTGGATGAATTGGGGAAGGTTTTCTCGATCCTCGACCAAACCAACGCCTTCTTTCAAATGAGAATGCGCAAAGACGACATTCCGTTGACGGCGGTCAAGACGCCTTGGGGCCTAATGGAGTGGGTCGTGATGCCAATGGGACTAACCAATGCCCCGGAAACCCACCAAGCACGTTTGGAGGAGGCTTTGGGTGAGCTAATCAACGACTTCTGCGTTGTTTACCTTGATGATATTGTCATCTTTTCTGACTCCTTTGCGACACACGAACTACACGTACGGCGAGTTTTGGAACGCCTTCGGGCGGCCAACCTCTATTGCAGCCCGAAAAAGACGCAGCTTTTCCGCAAGAAGTTCAAATTCCTCGGACACTGGATCTCCCAGGACGGTGTGTGCGCGGACGAGAGCAAGGTGGCGGACATCCTGGATTGGCCGACTCCCCGCTCCGCGAAGGCCGTGAAGAAGTTCCTGGGAACGGTGCAGTGGATGAAGAAGTTCATTTGGGGATTGCAGAAGTACGTAGGCACCCTCACTCCCCTGACAAGTTCAAAACTCAATCCTAAAGACTTTCGTTGGGGGGAAGTGGAAGAAGCGGCCTTCGACAACATCAAAAGGATCATGACGTCCCTACCGTGTCTCAAGAATATCGACTATGAATCCGATGCTCCCCTTTGGTTGTTCACTGATGCAAGCGGGTCTGGATTGGGCGCGGCCCTCTTTCAAGGCAAAGAATGGAAGTCAGCCTCACCAATTGCCTATGAATCTCACCTCATGACGCCAGCAGAGAAGAATTATCCGGTACATGAACAAGAATTGCTGGCAGTGATCCACGCTCTTCAGAAGTGGAAGATGTTGCTGTTGGGCATGAAGATCAATGTGATGTCTGACCATCATTCCCTGATGCATTTATTGAAACAACGAAATCTCAGCAGACGGCAAGCAAGGTGGACTGATATTCTCGCTGACTTTGATCTGAACTTCGAATACATTAAGGGTGAAGACAACACAGTCGCGGACACCCTCTCAAGAAAGAACATTATTGAAGATGAACAAGAAATCGGAGTGGCCGAGGTTTGCAGTGTCGCTTCCCTCACAGAATTGGGGGCCACGTTCTCTCCCTCTCTCAAAGCTAGCATCAGGGCGGGCTATGCGGAAGACAAGTTTTGCATTTCTCTCAGGAATGTTCTGCCTCTGAGGGAGGACTGTGCTGAAATAGACGGCCTCCTCTTTGTCGACGGTCGTTTAGTGGTCCCAGATACCGCCGGCCTCCGGGACAGACTCACGGAAGAAGCACACATTCGACTTGGTCACTTGGGATACTTGAAAACAATCACCAAGCTCCGGAGGGACTTCTTCTGGCCACGGATGAACAAGGACGTTGCGCAACTTGTGCAATGCTGCAGCACTTGCCAACAAACTAAGGCGCCAACCACGGCCCCTTCCGGGAAAATGCTCATCCCATCCATGCCGAGAGTACCTCTTTCTGACTTAGCAATCGACTTCGTTGGCCCGCTGCCGACATCAAATCACTACGACATGATATTGACATGCACATGCCGCCTGTCTGGGTTCACGCGGATCATACCAGTCATGCAATCTGACACGGCAGAAAAAACGGTGTCGAGACTGTTCAACGGGTGGATGGCCACATTTGGGGCGCCATCGTCCATAATCAGTGATTGTGATAAGGCGTGGACCTCAAAATTCTGGAAGGCACTAATGTCTCTTCTGAACATTCGATTTCATATGTCCTCGGCCTTTCACCCTCAAGCAGACGGCCGGAGCGAAAGAACCAACAAGTCAGTGGGCCAGATTCTCCGGTCCTTCACGGCCAAAAGACAAGGAAAATGGCTGACCGCGTTACCGTCAGCTGAATTCGCAATTAACTCTGCTTTGAATGTCGCGACGGGTATCAGCCCGTTTGAATTGGTTTTTGGGCGCAAACCGGGACTCTTCCCGTCTTCAGAAATCCAAGCCGACACCCCACCCACCCTCAAGAAATGGCTCGAACAGCGAGAAGGTTCCTGGGCGACTGCGCGGGACTCACTTTGGTTGAGCAGAGTGCGCCAGGCCATTCAGCACAACAAACACACCCGCCCCTCCTCTCAGATCAAGGCCGGAGACTGGGCGCTGCTCAATTCAGCTGACTGGCGTGGGCGAAACTCGGGTGTCGACAAGCTGAAGGAGCGGTTTGAAGGCCCCTACCGTGTGACCCGTGTTTTCAACCATGATCAAAACATTCAACTCGAACTGCCAGAAGGTGATCGGAGACACCCGACCTTCCATACGTCAAAAGTCAAGCTTTTCTATTCAAGGGAGGACGAGGCGCCTGTGGAAACTGCAGAAGTAAGTTCCTCCCACATTGTTGCACCGCCGAGGGGTTTCTACCCTCCATCATCATCGTTGTTTCAAACATAACCTCGGCCACGCTGTGAGCACCCAACTACGCGTTTGTCATCCAGGCTCCTCAGTTCACGGCGACCCGGTGGCTCCCCTCGACGATGGCCCTTTCTGGACTTCCTCCCCCTCCCTTTCCTTCCCTTCCATTTCCTCCTTTTCACTTTTCCCCTTCCCCGTCCTTCCCCTGCCCTTTCCTTTCTCTCTTTTTTCCTTCTTTCCTTTTCCCTTGCTCTCTTCATTTTCCTCTTCTTCATTCTCTTCATTTTTTTTAGGGGGGGAGACTGTGAAACCTCACTTCCTGACATTTCACAAGAACTCAAATCAGCTTACATAACCATTGTCACTCATATTTAAGGATCCTTTCCCCGCATCCCTCCTAGCTCAGTAGAGACCCTACTTTCCCTTTCTACTGAGCTAGGTAAGTTTCTCCCTTCTCTATCTCCTTCCTCATCTTTCTTTTCCTCCTTCTCAATCTTGATTGTACTTACAGAGAGACCCTACTTTCCCTTTCTACTGAGCTAGCTCGAAATACTACTCACTTGGGTTCCAGAACTTGTCTCTCCAAAGCGGTAGCTTTGTCTTGGCCCCTTACTTGCCATCTAGTGAAGAGTCTAAACTGAGACTCTTACATCAACTTGGCTAAGAATGCAGCATTGTGGCAAAATGAAGTGCCAGCAACCTCCACTGTTGAATTTTTTTGGAAGTGAGACAAGATTAGAATAGTTGAGTTGAGTTGAGGGAATATTATTAGCTGGACTCATTTCTTGTCCATACCAATATGTTGGTATTTTTTCCATACCTAACATACTTTTTTTTTTTTTTTTTGGCAGGAGTAGGTCATGGAACCTCTGATGCTTCTATGACAAATAAGTACATCATCCCCCACCCCTGCTCCCTCCCACCTCTTTTGGTGGGATATTATGCAATAGGAGGACTGGACACTGAAAGAAAAACTGGCTCAACTGCCTGTAGTTGACATGCAACTTGCCTTTGTGCACAAAGGCAACTTGCATGTCAACTGCAGGCAGTTGATTGAGTGTTTCTTCCAGTGGGAGGAGCACTCAGGGGACTAATTCTCTGTGAACCTCCCTTCAATTTTCCTGATGCACGTTAAAATTAGCAATTTTTTAATGGCAAAGCCCTATGACAGGGACCCAGGCATACGGATGGGGAAGCTGCCATGGAACCCTAGTATTGGTTGGTGAGAATCAGATGATGAAGTTGTGTGTGACTCTTCAACTAGTACAGCATGGTCTGTGATTCATACTTTGGGAAACAAGGGCTGATGTTTCTAGTGTAGCCATCTAGTTTCAGGCAGACAATCATTGCGATAGTTACCACCTGCTGTTGTGTCCAGTTGATCCAATATCTTCCAGCCATACCCTGCAAACCAAGTATATCTTGAGTCTCAGATGAGAGAATATCTGAGGATCGGAATGGCCTCTCTGATTGGGTCATCTGCAAGCAGCTGGAGAAGAACTAGGGCCTGCAGGGCAGCAGCTGGAAGGAAGTGAGCGAGACCGATAGGTGATGAACATGGTGTTGGTGAGACGGGGTTTTAATTAAGGAGCTGCTGGCCAGCTGGTGACCAAGTGTTTTTTTTTTTTTTTACTCTGCAGCCCGATGTTGACGTATAAAGAAAAAAGTTGTTTCCAGGGGCACCACAAGTTCAGACGATCAGTTGATCAATTCGCCCAGCTCGTTTACGCTATTCGTGGGAAGTCTAGTCATCGAGTGGAATGCAAGTTTCATGATACACTTGATTGCATGTTGGAGACAGCCTCGGTTGCCAAAGTAGTTTTCGCCTTGATGAAGTGAGACTGGGTTGGTGTGGTGACTGCTGTTGGCTGCGTTACGATCAGTAAAATAAATATGTTTCAAGTGGGCTAGTACTTGTAATATAAGAAGCAACCTCCCCCCAAATTATTATTGGTGATTCAAGCCAAAGAAGAAGATGCACAAGACCACTCGAACTTCCGAAGACTCCAGCTCATCCTCACAGCCAACCACTCATACTCACACCTCCAAGCTAAAGAAACACTCCATCCTAAGAAAACTATCCATCTCCTCCCGTCGATCCATCCCATGGCTCAACAACGAAAAACCAACCAACGAACCGCAAAACCAACAACAACAATCAAACAAGGTTAAATTCTTCTCAACAACAACACCACCCAACAACAACAACACACACGATCACATCATCCCAAAGGGGATACGCAACGTAGCAAGGACTGTCAGGAAATCGCTCCACTCCTTCGATCGTCCTCGCAACCTCACCGCCGATCAACCGGCCAATCAAAAAAACCAGCACCAACACACCATTCGCAACAGGGCACTCTCCACCTCCGAAGTCTACAACAAACAACCCAACAAGACCCAACAAGAAGATGCCTTCAGATCTCTCAACCATAGATCCACCCCACAAGACCCACCCAACAACCCCACTGAGAACTCCTCCTCTCACGCCTTGGACCGACAACAGTCCTCCACACCCGCACCACCCAGATCACCTAAGCGACTCCAGAAAAAGAAACACAGGCCTCAGAGCGCCTCAGAGCCTTGGGGATCCTCCGCCGCCTCAGCCCGAGAGCCCCCTGACCATGCCACCCGTTTCAGCTGGCACGCCCAACCCAACATTGCATCCCTGCCCCAGGTGGCCACCATCCTAGCGGAGCCCTCCCCGCCGCCGGTCGATCACTCGACCTTCTTGGCCATCATTCCCGGCCAGCCCACCCCCCTCTCGTCGGTGGTCCCCGCCTTATCCGTGCTCCCGCCCCCCGCATCCTTACAGGTCGAGCCGCCCCAGCCGACCGCCATGAGTACCCGTGTGGAGCCCGCCCTCTCCCGACGTCACTCCCTCACCTCGGCCAACAACGACCCCAGCACCGCTGGCAACCCCAGCTATAACAGCACCGACGATGACGATAACAACAACAACAATGGCTTCACCTTCATTCGCTCCCCTCCTAAACTCGACCCACCCCCTTCCCCCCCTACTCATGACCTTGGCGCCAGCTGGACCCATGTCACCGATCACCAATCCCTCCAGATCCATCACAGTCGCCCGCCCCTCCAGTCTACCACCACCACCACCAGTCTCGTCCAGTCCTGCATCGCTGAGCGCGGGTCATTCAGTGATCTCGATCAAGTGGAAGAACTGACCCTCGATCAGAAGACCCCGGAAAGTCCAGCACAGGGCGAGATGCCACGAAAGCGCAAGGTGACGAGCCTGGTAAGTGACTATTATCCAGCCATCATTTTTTTTTTTTTTTTTTTTCCTGGGGAGTCTTTAACATCTCTCTATGCGATGATCTAGAGCGACGAGGCGAGTCGGAGCAAGGCGGAGGAGACGGCCGAGGCAGAGGGAGTAGAAGAGCGACAGCACAAGGTAGCGCGGGCGGAAGACCAGCCCTTCAGCTCGTCGTCGTCGCCGCCGTCGCCAGTGCAGCAGCAGCACCCTTCGGAGCACCATGCGCGGGCACTGAACCACACCACCAGTCACCCGCTGAGCGTCGTCGTCGCCGGGCTCTCCTTGAGACCCCGAAAAGCCTCCTCCTGCTCCACCTCCACCAAAAAATCTCGCAAATCCTCCCTCAGAAAACCCGCCCATCACCAACATCAGCATAAACCCCACTCTCCCGCTTCCGCCGCCGCCTCTTCCGACATCTGGAACTTCTCCGTCGTCTCTACCGTCGTCGGCGTCGTCTTCATCGCCGTCGTCCTCATCGGGTACTTTCTCTTCTTCTCTCTCTTCTTGCTCTTCTTCACATTACTTACTCTTTTATTGCGGCCCCGACGCGCGTAGATCTTCCCATTTCTCCGGCTTCAATGGCGGCAAATCTTGGATCGGTAATTGGATGAAAAAAGTCGGCTGATCTTGCCGCCCTCTCTTTTCTTTGAACCCCTCTGTACATACCCCCTTTCTTTGCTTGTATCGTCTTCTCTCTCTATTCCGTTCCTCTTTTTTTTTTTTTTTAGATTGTTGTGTATAGATAGATAGACTGTAGCAGCAGCTCGTCTGCAGGATCTCTCATGTAGCAGCCCAGCCTCCTGGTATTCTTTTCTTTTTTTATGTCTCGTTTTTTTTCTCCCCGTCGTGCGATATAAGATGCTTTGTCTTAGGTTTTGCTCGATGTTTCTCCGCGTTAACACCTGTTCTCCGGCCGTCCTGCTTGTGTGTATGTGTGTGTGTGTCCGGTGGGATATCCCGTCTGCTTTGGTCTGCCCGGTCTTCAACAATGGTACAGCAATGCACTACTATGCTCGTCTTTCCCACTCTACGACACCCTTCTCTGGTCCCGAAAACCGATTATCGGGGTTGCTTGTGTGGGCTGGAACACCCTGTCGCTTGTCGTCTTCACCATGCTGTCCTCCCCTCTCTCTCTCTCTCTCTCTCCGGCTGTGACATGCCCTCATACACCTTGTGTCTCTATGTCAATGAATGTCTTGAGCAAGTCGCCCCTGAACAAGACAAGACAATCATCCTCAAGTCCACCAGACCATTCGGTTCTCATCATCACGAAAAGCGAAAAACGATGATGATCGGATTTCTCCGAGAAAAGACTGGAGAAAAAGTGCTCGGACTAAATGTCCCTATAAATATTAGGGGGGTTCACAATAAGATTTCATCGGAAAGTTTTATGAGGCTCATCAGAAAAGCTTAAAACGACATACACACCGCTTTCTACGTCTCACATCCTGAGGGTGTGATTGATCACAAAGATACTTTTTGGTTTGACTGTTTCTGGTGGAACCTACAACTGGGCAACATGTACCCATGGCTCACCTTTTTTTGTTGAGTGATTTGATTAGCTGATTTTAAGCTAAAATTTAGCCGTCGGACAAAATTTTAAGGGGGATCGGAAGCAAAAAATGATATCGTGAACCCCCCTATTAAGAGAGCCACTCTTATGTACTTATCCGTCCCGTATTAAGCTCCACCGATCCAGAAAGGATGATGCATCTATATGTAGCTCAACAATACAAGCCATCTCAGGTTACAATTGAAGGCAGGAATGAGAAACGAAATATAGCTCGGCTCTGGCGTCGGGCTTTGGCCGTGTGATCAGAGAGCGACCTTGCTGTCGTCTCAACGACATCTTCAACCGGGGCCCGCATGATGGCGTTATAAATAACTCCAAGTGTGGGAGGGATTCGTGGCGCCCTGCTGGTCTCTCCTAGTTGGCAAGCCATATCTGTCTGGCGTTCGTCCATCGCACCCCGCGCGCGCACGAAGAAGGCCCCTGGTTCGGTTCCCCACCTTGCTGCCTAAACATCAGCTGTGCATCTTCCCCGCCCCG
>SMGU01006484.1:0-21079 GCA_004348175.1 Puccinia novopanici
CTAAAACTACTAATAACACTAACTAACTAACCACAAACCACAAGCTACTAACTGGTAGATCAGGACAGGCTCCTCTGAGACAGTGAGGAAAAGTTGGATTGAGGGGGGAGAGGCCCTTCTTTTATATTGAAGAGTGAGGGATTTTTGCTGCAGGGAAACTCCATGAGGGATTTTTGCTGGTCAGATACAACCTGAGACATGTTTCAGCACAGCATGAGGTCATATTCTGCACAGCATGATGTCATATTTGGGTGTATCAGTATGTGCCAGAACATTCCAAAGCCACATACAGCACAGTACATGCGGTCCTGAGACGTGTCTCAAGCCAGGGCACCTGTATTCACACCTGTATCATGTGTCATATCTCAAACACCTCCCTGCTGCCAGAACATTCCAATACAGTCTTCCTCCTCCAATATTCAGGGTCTCTGCCTCTCTTCCCACTTCCCACCTTTACCTCTTTTCCCTCCTCACATAATTATTTCCTTCCGCCACTCTTCCCAATACTAAATCCCTAACCCTTACAACACATTATTCCACCCTTACAAAACTCCCTACCCTAATAACTGAACCTGACCTATGTTCCATCCCTGGTAGAGACACAAAGTTTCCCAGTCTTGGGACATCCTCTGTTCAATTCCTGGTTGAGACATAAAGTCACCCAGCCTTGACATGTCCTGGGTTCCATTCCCAGTCAAGCCATACTTCCCTATCCATGTAATTATTGTCCATCCATATTGTCCATGTCCTAGCCCAGCCATGATAACACTTCCTCCTCTTTTAAAGACTGTCTTGTGCATGTACTCGTATGCTCACAATACCTCTGCCATGTGCTTTTGGCATTGTAACGCAAATGGAACACCACACCGTGGAGTCCGTTTCACCACTCAGATTTGCTGATTTCTGGCTTTTAGTATGATAAAAGAAGGAAAGAATAGAAAGAAAAGAATAAGAGAATAAAATAAATAATTTTTTAATTTTCAACATTTAAGAATACCACAACGTAAGAAAATTTGAGCCTTGGATGGATTCTCAAGCAAACTGAAACCAACCACAAGTTGTTCCATTGGAAGCAAGCTATTGTATCTTGAAAGAGATCAATGGCCTTTTTTACTGCATCCTGATCACTCCTTGCTTGAGACTGTACAATTTTTTCCGGGGAAGCAACTGAATTCACACCCGCATTTGAGGCAGGGGGCACAAAAGCAGCAATAAAGTTGTGGATTGGTTTGCTGAAAGAAAGCCCAGTTGTTTGTGTTGTTGTTTCCTTGCCAGGGGCTTGGGAACTTTTATTCTGTAAAGAATTTTGTCGGATGATTAGTCATCATCTGATGATCTCTTGTGGACTGATGGGATCTTTGAACTACTTGCCCGCTGTGCTCCAGTTGCACTAGTCCAAAATATAATATTCAGCTCATACCGCTCAGGGAAGGGTTTGTTGTGGAATTGTTGTGCATTTGGATGAAACTGTAATCCAAATATGTGATAAGCAATCAAAGGAAAAAAAATAAAAATTACAGAGACTTAAAATTATGAATTTATCCCATACTTTGTTCAAAGCTGTTACTTCACAGCAAACCTCATCCCACCCAAAGCCACTTGCATTCTTACATGTGAGAAAGGCATCATACTCCTTCTTGAACATCTGAAAATTGATAGAATTCATATCATCAAGACCAACCTTGTATGCCAAAGATGTCAAGGACAAGACTCACCTGGATTAATTTATACTTGCATTGCTTTATGGTGAAATCACACCTGGGAAAGTTCTTGTTCAGCTTATTTTCCATGTGCTGATTTAATTCAGACTTGAACCCGCCATCATATTTCTTCCCCGCTAATACTGCTTCCAAATATAGCTTGAGTGCCAGCTTCTCTATTTAATCTTTCCATTGAAGGTTTTTTTTCCAGGTTTGGTTGATTCCATATCTGTGGAAGTGATTCTTGAGATGGTATTCTGGGTGGAAGGTAGTTGGGATCCACTGAACAGTAAAGAGGGAGGATTTGAATGGGTGGTGTTGATGGATGATCTAGCCTGCAAGCTGATTTGGCTTGATTCCAAGTTGACTGACAATGTGGGTTGTGATGGCATTTGGTTTAATCATGTAAGAGACCAGACCATGCTATCTATTGATTGGGAATATTTTCCTGGAGTTGGCGAGTTGGGGAAAGATATGCTGACTCTTTGGCTTGCAAGTTAGAGGGAAGGGTTGACTTGGATCCCTGAAAAAGGATGGTTGTCGTTGGTGTTGGAATTTGTTGTAGAAATTTGAGGCTGTGTTTGGCCACCACCAATCATTATAAATAACTGGGCACAACATTTTGAAGGATTGAGGGTAATGATGGGATCATGATAGTCTGTTTGGTGGGTCCTGTTGTAACCTCAGACTTATGACAAACCTTGCTAGCGGCATATTCCCACCGGCCAAATCTCAGCAGACAGTATATTTTGGGTCCAACCAAAATATCCTGTCAAAACTCAATTGTGTGAAAGCCCTGTTTCACTTAAAAAAGAAATTTATGATTGTTTATGACAATTGGTGGCAGCCAAATGGGCCCTCAAGTCTGGATAAAAGTGGGTTCAAAGGAGGATTGGGTGATGGGGGTGGGGGGGGGGATTTGAGGTTGTTTTTTTTGGCATGCTTTGGAGGCATTGTGATGCTGGAAAGGATAGATGATATGGATGGGGTAGATGGATCAGAAGGATATGACGGATTTGTTTTGGGGGGACCCAAATTTTTTTTTTTTTTGGCTGGGGATATAACACTGCAAAAAAAACTGGCTCAACTACCTGCAGTTGACATGCAGAAACTCCAAGGAAGCTTGTGGTGTTACTCAAACCTTTCTCCAAGAATGATTCAACAAAGCTTTGATGCACAGTGACTGTGCCAACAAATCTACATATGCAGACAGGTGGAGTTTGGATGGCAGCTTAGCTGGAGCATGCTGCATGTCAACTGTAGGCAGTTGACTGAGTTTTTTCTGCAGTGTAAGCTAGGTGTCCACAAGCGTCTGAAAGGGAAGGTTATGGCGGGTGGTGCCAAACATGCATTGGAGGACCCGTCATACCCTGTCAACCTCCAATATTTTCTGTCCACAAATTTATTATGCTTGAGGGCGGCCAAACGAGGCCACTCCCGGCCATACCTCCTGCGGTGGAGATGGCCTAAGAGCATCTCTAGCGGAGCTGCTATCGCGCGACCTGGAGCCAACTTTAGCGGCCCGCGCTCGTTTTTTGGCCTCCAGCGGAGCTGCTACAAGCCCTGCCAAAGGTCGCGGGTGTCGACAAGAACCGCCATCGGCTGCTACTCCTGGCAGCTCTGGCAGCCAAGACTTCAAGCCGCCACAAGGTGTCTCACGTCACCTGGTCGTCCACAATGGCCGACCCGGAACTCCTTCGCAATTGAATCCTGGGATCCTTTATGTATCGACCTCACCGGGACCTCGCAGGGACCAAAAAACAACCACATTTTTTGGTCGAAGTGGATCCACCCCCACTCAACATCGACAGACCGTTATTTTGCCCCATGTGACAAATCTGTGAAAGATTTGAACATGTGCTTCCGGCCCGCTAGAGGCATGCGGATCCACCCCCTGACCGCTAGAGATGCTCTAAATGTGGTTAGCAGCCCGATTTAGCACCCGCGGTGGAGATGCTCCAAGCTCCAGTAAGACTTGCATAGTCAGGTGAGACATCTCTGTGACAGTGACACCGCCGGGTGCTGTAGCTGGCCATCGGTTCAGACTTTGGTCTGGAGACTTGACGAACGAACAACAGCAGCAATGCCACCCAAACAGAAGCAGAACCAGAGCCAGCTACAAGCAGACCTGAAGGATGAGCAGATCCTGCAGTCTGTCTTATTGGCAGACCCTTTTGGCGCTCAGGAATCTTGGGGGCCATTATCAAGGCATTCAAGCGACGACGACGACGACGATGATGATGATGACGAAAGCGAGGCAAAAGTGAACGAAAGGTTACCGTGGGTGGGTTACTCTTCGAATTTTTCAAAATGCATAGTTGGGGTATTCCTGGTCAATTTACGCTAGACATTTCGTTCACCTAGTGTCTTCTACCGCTCTTGGGCACCCCCTTGCTATCATGGACGCTCGACTCTCTGGCATTGGGCGGCGTTCAGCAAGTATTTTTGTTTATCCGAGACGGAACTGACATCGTTCGCTCATACCTGTCGTAAGCTCTTTCTTTTTTGTTTGGGAAACAAAATTGATTCTCTGCGGTTTTGATTTCGGAAAAAGACTCTGACAGAACACACAACTGGGATTAATTAGAACTACGTCGTATCTCAATCCCGATTCTTCAATGGTTGTTACAATTGTACCTACCACCTCATTCACACCCGGCGATGTCTTGAGAGAAGTGGATTCCAGGGCGCTTTTAAAAACAAAAACCGGAAGTGGTTCGGATATTGGCACGTTCGTTTTGGCAAGGTGTGGCTATATCGGTAACCTCGATCTTGCCAAGGCTTCTCAGAGATTTACTGCACGTCGAAAGGAAGATGGTGGGCTGCCATGTCTCTCTGGAGTTATGGAATCACGAGCCAACAGAAGGGATTCTTCGACATCGACGTCCATCCATCTGCTCGACCCATCCTCCCGTTTACTTTATCTTCATACCAACCGATACAAGTTCCCGCATCCGAAACGCATTCAAATTCCGCCCGAGCTGTTTCATGAGCCCAAGGACCTTCTCATGAGGTCCGATCTGGAGTCGGTTGGAATCGATCTGTGCTCAGTCGAAGTTCCTCAACTGTTCACCGAGAACTTTGACTATCAACTGGTTCGCCCCGACTTTGTTCATGGAATCTTGACCAGCGACCTGCTTGGAAAAACCATTCTTTGTGAGGTCGTCAAGGAATCTGAAAACTTGGGATCGGGTGCAAAATGGGCAACTCTAGTTGGTGATGTTAAATCCTACGACCGAGCCGCGTAGGTCAGATCTTTTGAACCTTCTCTCTCGAGGTTTCTATCCCAAAGAGGAAACTATGTTAAACTTTCCTATTTGGCCTTAGACGCGGTATCATTGCACGTCGGTCTCAGCCATTCGTTTTAGACCAGACCCGCTTGGAAGGTCATCCCGTCTTTTCACAGCGTCGAGGGATGATCTACATTGGAAAAGATGTCGATCTTGCTCCGTAAGTTCATCTGGTTTAGCTTACAGTACGGCTACTATGAGCTACCCACTAACTATACCATATTGGCTCAACATATTTGGAGTGCTTATCAGAGAGTCTAAAATTGGCAACTCGACTTGTTTGGCACAAAGTTGTTCCATCTCCCATCGTGCTGAAATCCGACAGTCATATATTGGATCGTTCTCTGTAGTAGGAGACCAATCGCAGATTGAAGATTCATACATATTCGATCATGTTTCCATTGGATCTAACACAAGAATCAAGGACTCGATCATAGGCTCAAGAGTCACAATTAAAGCAGACTGCATCATTGAAGAAGGATGTTTGTTGGGAAATGGAGTAGTCATTGGAGATGGTACTGAGCTCAGAGGCGTTAATGTCAGTCTGACAGGGCCTGAGGGATCTTGTAAGCTCGAGGGACCAGGCTCTATTGGGTTTGTTTGGCCACGAATTGAAGACGCATCTCGCGAGACGGGCTCTTCCAATAATAGCGCCAGCGAGGATAGTGATGATGAAGAGAGAAATGTGGACATAAGAAACTTGAAATTCGCTCGTTTGGGTGAGTCTATGTACCCTGATACCCTTCCATTTCTCCCTCATTGACAACATTTGCAACAACAAACAAAACAAAATCTCGCAAACACAGGTGCGACATACCAGAATCAAGATCTAGATTCAACAAATTCATCCACAACGTCCCTCTCATCACTCTCCTCAAATGCATCCTCTTCTCGATCAACCAATATTCAAAACATCGAGTCTATCGGAGAAGTCGGCTCGACACAGGACTTTGTGGTGGAATGTGTTCGCTCGCTAGACCGGGCATTCGAGGAAGATCATACGGTTGAAAACGCAACGATTGAGCTCAAGACTCTCCGGATGGCCTCGAATGTACCACAGTCGCAAGTTCTCAAAATCGTACTGGCGCGAGTGCTGAAGCTAGCGCAGAGCGATCTAGCCAAGTTGAATAAGTGGATCAAGTTGATTAAGAACATGATGAATTCCGCCAGCCATGGTAACCATCGGCGTTCAGAGGAGGAGGAGGAAGAGGAGATAGGGGAAATGGTGGAGATCTTACTCGACTTGCAAACCTTTTGTTGTCTAGAGAAGAACTTTACCCGACTTGAAACGCAAGACTCGGTGAAATATTTTTCGAAATGTCTACAGGCCTTCTATAATCTCGAAATCATCTCTGAAGAATCGCTGTTAAAATGGTTCAAATCTCCACAATCAAAAACCCTTTCTAATCTCCCCCCTCATCTCTTAGACGGTGAAGACTCAGATGATCATCGCAAGAATCATTGTCTCAAGTTAAGAGAGGTCGGCGGGAAACTCTTGCAGATGTTGATGGAGGCTGATTCTGAATCATCATCCGACGAAGAATGATCTATCTGCTACTTGTCCTCCCTTTTTCTTACTCCCGCTGTTCCCATTGCATCATGTGTGTGCTTCGAGATATTCCCGCTTGCGGTTGGTCTTTGGGTCTACCATTCTTGTTCAACTTATCTGTTTATTTGTTTTGTTTTTCTTATTTTCAATATTGTTTTGGTCTCCTAGAGAACAAAAAATCAACTCTCAAGATTTAAATACAGAGAACCAAACAAATTGTTGGACCCTCCTATCACTTCTTTATAGTATTAACAAAGAAAAAAGAAGTGGAGTGTACATTGGGCTTGGTAGCACATGAATGTTTGTCTCACCAGTCACTACTGGCTGTGGAAATGAGAGGATGCGGACCATCTTGTTTTTCTTGTGCATTTGATCAAAACTGCCTGCCAACCCTGTTGAGAAAGATTTCTCCCCATGCCAATTTCAACTAATCAAACAAAATCCATCATAGTAAGGGCAGGAGTCAAGATAGGTGGGGGGGTAGATGTCAAAGCAAATAAATACTAGAGGATGAAGCCTTGTTTTTTTTATGAATGATTTGGCTTTCCTTTTTTTTTCTTGTGAGTGATTTGACTTTCCTTTTTTTTTTCCCCGCGAGTGATTAAATGAGAATTGAATAGTAGTACAGAGCATATAAGAAGAGTCTCACTGGGTTTCATGAAGGAAATTGTTTCATAACAAAACAGATCTGGTGCATGGGTAGAGTTTAGATATATAAATGAGGTTGTTTATTTTGGTTGGTTGGTTGGTTGAATAGTTACCCAAAGCAATGGAGACCATATAATCTACCATAATATTGCTCTCATTATCAATGTGTTGGTGGGCAGGCCCAACCCTCCTGTCTTGATTATTTGACATGTTCATACTATAAGGCATGAATCTCCTTCTTTTTTCACCTGGAGGGTCATATTGTGGATGAGATTTGAAATAATTGAAAACATGGGCAGCTGCACTGGTTCCTTGGCTCTCCAGATCTCTTGGTTTTATTTTTTGGTTTGTTTGGCTGGCTGAAAGACAAAGTCTCTGCTTTGATCTTCTGATGCTTTTTTTGGAGGATGGGGTGGTAACATGCTAAGATTCTACAACTTGAGCAACTTGCTGTTAATCCCAAGAAACAGTTGTATCTCTTGATAGCAAGCAACACACTTATTTTTGTGGGGTTATGGTGTCTAAATTACATGTAATAAATAGAGCAGAACTAGAGAACAGGATCTTCTGAGAGAGTTAGAGTTCTTGAAGCAGTGGGAAAAGTCCCTCCTTATAATTTAAGAACCATTACTGGACTTTTGGTATTTTGGTTGGGGCAAGGATACACCAGTGTATGTTTGAGGTTTCACATGCCACATTTAGAACAAGTATCAAAAAAGATGATCAATAATTCAATGAAAATTTTCAGTCCTGTAGAAATGAAAAAATTAGGCAATATGAAGGCCCCTGAATTCAGATAGATTGATAATTCCATCATTCCAAGGAAGATATGTGAACAATAATTACATAATGTTTTCTTTTGCATGCTTAAATGCAAAGACATCATAATTTTTGTTTTCCCTTTGATGATTGACCAGTTCTCAGAAGTATGGAATTCAATTTTTTGGAGCTTGTATAGAAATTGCAAATAAATTGTCCTGGTTGTAAAAATGACACTTCATTGGGCCAATTCACATAGCTGCTTGCTTGCAGTTAAAAAATATGCAAAAAGAAATATTTTAATGAAGTTGAAATAAGTTTTGGCTTTGATATTGCTAGATTTCAGCAATTTGGTTTATGCAAGCAAGCAGACTTGATTTTACAATAGTTGGATAAAAATATCAGTTTGCTACTACAGCCAGTACAAAAAAGCTTGCAGTTTGGCAAGCAGAAATTGTGGTGATATTTTTCATCTCAGCCACACTTTGATAGCCAGGATCTGGTGCCCAGAGCAGCACTAGGGTCAGCCTTCCCCCATGTGATGGGCAGCCTAAGACGTGGTTTTGCATTGTTGATTGGTGCCAGTCCCAAGAATTGAAGCCAAATAACAAAAAAGTTAGAAGAATGTACAGCTGAATAAAGGCTCCATGGTGGAAATTAAAAGTGGCTAAAATGTGAAAAAATGAAAAAAGCAAACCTTGGACTGCAAGCTTTTTTGTACTGGCTATACTCAGAGGAAATCCATCATATTGAAAATCATAAATTAAGAATTGAAAATCATAAATTAAGAATTCAAAATCAAAAAAAGAAAAAAGAATTCAATTCATCTTTTCACATAGACAAATTGCACTCTAAAAATGACCCAGGCTAACCATCACAAAGCACACCTTTTCTTGAGTTTTTTCCTCTCTTGAATCTTTAATCCACACCCACAAGCAATGCTCCCTCAAGTTGAACAAGCCTAACTGAAGATGAATAACCTTTGGAAGCCCATTAGAACTTCAACCTTGTCAAGATTCCCCAAGAAGGAAGATCAGACAATTTAACTTAGCTTTAGAAAAGGCTTCCCTTGATGAATCAAGATGTATTGTGTACTGTAATCAACAATCCTAAACTCTCACCTCTTCAACCATTATTTATTCAACTCACATTGTTTCTTTCATTATTTATTTTTCTATTTTACACCCAAATGTCTAGCTTCCTTCCTTTTCCTTATTCCTTATTTCAGTCAAGTCTGACAAAATATATCTTCATTCTTTTCTCTCTTCTTTTTCTCTTTCCTTCCCTTGTTGTTTGTTGGCTCAAATACTGATTTCTTTTCCTTTCTTTATTTTATTAAATAAGTCTGCTGCTTCTGAATTCTTTGCCATTCCTCTCATCATGAATAGTCCTCATTAACTATCATCATCTTCATTAATTTTATTCTGATTTATCATTCGATTCTTTGTTCTCTTCTCTATCTTTTTACTTTTTTTCTTTCCTGTGTTGATACTTATTTTTTATTATTTTTTGGGTGTTTGACACGCAACCCACCCCCTTTGAAGCCGCAAACCACCCCCATTGTCCTTGCAACACTGGGGTGGGTTGTGGCTTCAAAAAACACCCGTGTGGGTTGGGTTGCAGTGCCAATGGTTTTTTTTCGATGGAGGTAGGTTTAATACAAAATAATAAACATAAATTATTTCTTGAATATTAAAAATTAACAACTGGAACATATGAATGTATTAAATCAAGCACAATTAATAGAAAGTAAGGGTAAAGAGATAAAAAATATGTTTTGGGTAAAATTTAATAAAATCTTTAGAAACTCTGGAATTACCATGGTAATAAACATACTGGTAGATTTGGTCATATTTGATACCCCTAATAGCCCCAAGTACTTTTCAGTGATTCACTTCAACACTGATGAGATTTTCGCCTGAATAACGTTTGTGGTTATCTTGATTTCAAATGAAATGCATCCACCTCAATTTTTGCATGGTGCTTTAAAAATAAACTCTACATTTATTACAAGAGAAATAAAGTGATTTAATATTTCAAATAAATTCAAACACATAAATCAAGATATATATGCCTCAGAGTACCTCAAATAGAGATTTCCACTTTCAATACACTCAAAATTTGGCACAAGTAAAGTTCCATTGAGATTAGAAGACCTTCCATTTTTCCCAATATTCTCATAAAAGGCATGAAATTTTCCTCTTCTGTCATACAAATATTTCAATAAGCTTTTTTTTACATTAAGCTTTCCTAATCAGTGCTTTACAAAAGCTTTAAGCTATTTCACACTTGCTTCAAGATTCTTTGCAGTTGTTTAGTACCATCAAACAGGGAGGTATTTAAAGAATCAAATAATTTTTCCCAGATTTTAATTTATTTGAATTATATTTCCCTCTCAGATGATTTTTACCACATACTATTATTTGACCCATGGGGTTCTAACAAAGTATTTTTTCAATCTTACCCATCTGAATTCAACACTTAATATCAGAATAAAATTGGCTCAATGAGCCCCCTGATGTTGTGGGAAAAAAACTTCAATCAAACCATTTGAGTCCAGGGAGAATTTGATACATATGTACAATGCTGGGCCAGCTATGCTAATGTTAGCTTTAGCCTAGTGTAGCCTAGTGTTGAGGTGCAAGTTAGTGTGCTACCATGATGTAACAGCTATGCTTCACTACAGCAACTTGTAGTGAAAATGCACCACCAAAGTCACTATAGTGCAACAAAGTGTAGCATAGTGGGCTTGTAGTGGCTTCAAAAACCAGCTAATGCTGCACCACTGGTGGTCCCAAACCAGGGTTGCTACACTAGCACTTTTTGAGGAAAGAGTGCAGTGTAGCATATACGCGGCCCAGTGCTGATATTTTTTGTGTTGAGTGTTCACTCAAAAGCCTCTTGCCAAATGACTGCTGTAGCCAAACCCTGCTTCATCCTGTCTCTGCATGTCTAAATTCAGATCCTGAAACCCTAACCATCACCTGGTGAGAAACCATTAGGGTTTTTGTCAGAATTTAATCTCAGTGCCACACAACATCTCACTTCTCCAGTTCACTCTAAGAAGACCTGAACTCAAGATCTCAAGAATAAAGAATTATTGACCTCAAGATTCTTGGCTCACCTTTCGCAAGACTCTTGCCTCAAAACTCAAAATCTAGAACCTCATCAGTAATTTAAATTGACCACAATCTCATTCATCAAAGACAAGCACACACTAACACCCTTCTCATTCTTTGTCATTTTTCAAGTTGAATTACCTGATTGATGTATTTTTCCAACCATATTCCATTCAGTATTTTCTGCTTTCTTGTGATTTTTGTTATTCTCATTTCTTTTCTTCTTTTTTTGCAGTGTTTGATTCCTGAAAAACTGAATCCTCCTCTTCTGTTTTTTTTTCTCTTTACTCCCTCTCAGACTGTGTGAAATTGGTCATAGAGTGAAATAAGATTTGAATGAAGATAGATGAACCCACTGAAGAGCCATGTATGTGAACTTAGGCTGCGTTTGTTAGCGTCATATGATGTGCGTAATATTACACACCTTTTTTGCAATTAACAAATTATTAGGGGCGCAATAAGGTTGAGCAATATGTTCATGATGATCAGGTTATTTTCGGGGGGGAATTGAAATAATATCACTTTGTTTGTGAAATACACAAACATTCAAAACCAAGAAAAGCGTAATATTACATGCGTCATATGACGCTAACAAACACGGCCTTAAAGTCACCAGGATTAATGATCCTAATATTTATGTCTCTTCAAATTGTGCACCCTAATTATTTGATCTCATACAAACGAAAATACAGGTAACCTAGGAAGGCATAGCCATATTGATTTGCCACCTGTCCAAGCAAGAAAATTTACCATGATCACAACCTGAAAATAGCTGACAAAATTGGGACCTCCCTGTGGTGTCAAAACATCAGGGTTCAGTCTGCAGTCACTACACCTACCTGAAAAGTCACACACAAAATTTCCTCACCAAACCAAGTTGTCTTGTCACCCACTTGCATGCTGTATAGGCTACTGCAGTTATGCTCTCACTGGCTTTGAGACAACAAATAAATCAGGCCTCATCTCAATAGAAACCAGTATGAAAAGACCTTAGAGTGTTTCCTTTATCTCCTCATTTTTATCCTCTGTAATAATAGGATAAAGTAATTTGACATCCCCCTCCCCCCAAAAATAATAATAATAAGGAAATAGTATTAACAAAACTGCAGGGGAAAAAAATCTGCAATGCATTGAGTGTTACAGATACCTGTCAAGGAATTTTTAACTTATCATTGCTTGAAGTTACAATACTAGTAGTGTAACTTCCTGCAAGGGAGACTTAATTGGTATTTGAAACCCATTTTTTGTTTCAGGTGATAGTGGGAAACAATGTTTGATTGTCCAGGCCAGAATATTATGTCTATCAAACTGTCTTGAATTTGAACCTTCCCAAACACACAAGTGGCCATGATCAAATTTTTTCTACATCATGTGAACAATAGAAAATGTTTCCAAAGCCTACCTGGGGGGACATATAATGCTTGAAATTCTTTGTAATGAATTTCACAGAAACTGATATTCAAGATGCTTTACTGCCCCCCAAACATTTTTCAATAGATTCTGGCAGTGGTGGAAAACCAAACTTGGTTGACCTTATACAAATTCATCTGCAAGGGTTGCACTCAACTCAAGTAACCTTGATTGAGATGAATTGATTTAATATAATTTTGGATATATGAGATGTGGAAAGCAATTTGTAATAGTTTTTAGCATTTCCAATGAGCCTCATAAAAATTTGTGATGAAATCTTATCATGAACCCCCCTAATATTAGCAAGGGGCCTTTGTGATAATGCATGTCAATTGCCCCCACTTGGATGGCTTTTTTTTGCATTGCATCCGTGTCCTGACATTTACCTGAATTACGCGAGAGAGGCTGATGCCCACTGCAATTGTGAAACTGGGTCTTTTCCCTCTCCCTGGGCCTCTTCAAATCCGAACGTTCAGATGAATCGGTGGTACCACGGGGATGTCCAGACGGGGCCTATGAGTACCCTAGCACTACTACTGCGCACTGTGCCCTGCTAAACACTGGAGGACTTCCCGTCGGTCTGGAAAACCTAATTTAGACGGGCTAAATCTAAATTCCAAACTTTGTTTGGTGGTGGGAACCTGACTGTCGTCAATTTTCACCACCAAACAAAGTTTGGGATTTAGAACTAGAAGTGCCAGATTAAGGAATCTGGGCGACGGGAAGTCCTCCACTGAACTTGCCCCTTGTTATCCTTCGCGAATCTTTATCGCAAGTCCCTTCCGGTAGCGACATGAGCCGACATATGCCTCAAGGCATACAAGTCTGCCCGTTGCACTCGCAGCTAGCTTATAACTAGCCTCTCAAACCAAGGAGTGTAAAAGGCCTCTGCAGCCGCACAGTGTACTGTGTTGCGCAGCGCCGCAAGCTGTCACTAGGGTGGGGCTTGTGATACGTTAGCAATCGCAGCATGATCAAAGTGATTCTTACTATGCTTCAAGATCAAGAGATTCAGTGACATGAGACGTTAATACTTGACTGGCGGCATATTAGGGGCGACTTTTTTGCGTTAGCTGGCTCCTCTGCTACCCATAGCAGCCTCCGCTGCTACCCAAGTCGCAATCCTGTACAACTGCAGATGTTGACAAACAAGCTTGTACTGAAAGCCGCAGTGCATAAAACACCCAACGTCGCATTTGTCCCGCCCTTTGGGAGCTTGCGGCCTGTATAATATTGACGGCGACCGAGAGCGTCCTGTAGACACACCGGGTCGCTTCGGGACCTACTGTTCAAGGGCTTAGTTATGCTGGACAAAACATCGACAATTGGAGTGTTCCAAGTTACCCGACCCTGCAGCTTGATGCAGCGAGGAAAGGCGGGGAGTCTCTGCGGCGAAAAGGGCTCAGCCATGATTGAAAACATGATCGGATTCGAGCTGGACGGGTAGGAGCTGCGGTGAACCTTCAAGTCCATGAATAGAGGATTGAAAACGTGCCCAAAATATTCTGGCTGCGGGAGCGCTCACAGCACCTGATCAGCCGCCGTCGCGAATTCCCTTCTGGTTGAGCTCTCCACGTCGCATCGTCGGCGTCTGGCGTCGTGCGTGTATACCAGCGTGACGTGTTGCTGAAAAGTTCAAGTGTCAAAATAAAATTGTGTACAATAATGTAGCTTATCAATTACAGCTTCCTCCCGGACCGTAAACGGGACGCGTTCGAGAGCTAAACTATCCCTTCACCGCAATCCACGTATGATGAAGCGACGGGTGTGCTGACACGGTAGTGACACCTAATAAGTTGCGAAGCCATACCGCGCTCCCTGCCCAGCCTAGTTGATGGCTCAGTTTTGGGAAGCTATCCATCGGTGCTCGACCAAACGCCGTAAGATCCTGGTATGCATTGAATGTGCCTCTCGCAATATGTTGCTGTTTGCTCACTATCGGGAGATGGTACACAAAGCGCTCCGACGTTTAAAAAGATAACCCCTGGTTGTGACATTAAACCCATCAATAACCTACAGGCTACAACTAATCTGCATACCCCCTGGTTGTGAGGTCTTCAAGCCAGACTGCATTCCTTACCGTCGTCTGAAGATTAACTGCTCCCCGAGATTGGTGCCCTGGACATTTCGTACTATCAGCAAAGCTTAGCAGGAAATTCTTCTTGATGTGCATTCCATGACCCCTGCTTGAGATTTTTCGTCATTCATTTCGGGATCTGTGGCCGAGTTTTTCGTAAGGCCAAGTTCCACCCAACAGTTAGCTTCATTAGCTTACTATCGAAGTACTCTTCGTCAAACTTCATCTGTACAATATATGCATGAGGATAATTTCTACCTCCTTGCTCGATTCCCCTGCCACCGCATTGCAAGCTGTTGAAGGCTTTGATTCCACAGTCTGAACATCTTCTGCCTCTTTCCCGGAACTTGTGATATAGAATCAGGAAACCCCGTCGCCCGAAGCTATCTCAGTCGATGTCAAATCGCCAACACTCCGTAAAGGAAACCGTGATGAATCGACCCAGCTTACCCCCCTTACGCCTAGCTGTGGCTCAGTTTAACGATACCAAGGTGCTCGAAACTCTTGGGGATAAGCCTAACCGCCTTACTTCACATCGCGCAGGCTGTTCACCCCGGCTTCACAGTGATCTCTCGTTCTACTCACTTTCATCTCCTCAGTATAAGTTCTGTTATGGCGGTGTCGGCTCACCGAATCGTGACCTGTTATCAACGGGTCAGATTGACAATACAGGGCATTACTCTTTATCATCGAGTCGTAACTCTTCGCAAGGCCGCAGCTTCAGCTGTATGGATCAACCTTCAGACAGTCGGCAGTATCATGGCGGAGGCCTCCAAAATAGCCAAGCAGATGGACGAGAGGCGCATCCGGTAAGCAGATACCCACGCGAAATCAGCACCTGGAAACAACCGACCCCAGAACTATCTTCTACCTGCCGTGCCACACAAAGTGAAAGTCAATGGAGGTATCAAGATATTCCACATTTCAAGTCCGAATGCAAAAATCAATCCAGTCCCAAATCCCACCTCTACTGTCAATCTCAAGTCGAAGTCAGGAAGAATTCTCACATAGCCTATAGTCAACCAGACCCTAATTTATCACATCAAAGCACCGGACTTGTGGAGCATCAGCAAGGTCGATCTCAACATGGAGAAAGAATAACGGCTCAAGAAGTTCCAGAAATATTCTCAAATTTAAACGTTCCCTTCACCGGAACACGCTACTTTTGCCCCGTAGAGGGGTGCACCAAATCTTTTACAAGAAACTTCAATCTTACTCAACACATATCCGCAATACACAATGATGAAAGACGGTTCCAGTGTACCTAGTACGTCCAATAGTTGCTCTCCCCCTGATTGGGACTCGAAATTTTCATCCAAATATCGAAACTGATTCATGAGATTGATCTCACCTGTCATCTTTTTCCCTCTAGCTGCAAGTCAAAATTTTATCGCAGGAATGATCTGACCAGGCATGAGCGGGCGCACACCGGAGTGCGGTGAGTTTTCTTTTTTTTAACCTCCCCTCCTCATTTCATCAAATCACGGAATACAGATTCAGATTTTGATCCTGGGCCCCTTGTGTTATCTCCCATCACACCGGATTCCATAACTTTCTGGATCAATTTTTACAGACCTTACCGTTGTGAATGTGGAGAGGACTTTACAAGAACTGATCTCCTGTCGCGGCATAGGCATTCTGGAAACTGCACTTACTACATAAGTACCGAGAACACCTAAGCCCAGATTACGGCACCGTGTTAATATGTCTTCAGAAATGCAGTGAAGTGTGCAGTGGGAAGCTCATATTTACTGAATTTGAAAGGCCTTCTTCCTTCCTTATTTTTATTATAAATAGTATTTCACTTTGTTCAAGTCAAATTTGATTGGATCTCAGGGGAAATGGTTCTCTGTACCACCATGTGAATAGATTTTGGAAATATTTTCAACTGTATATAAATTGTTTTGATTTTCTTGTGCTACTTCTTTTAACCCATTTGAGCTCAATACCTTGTAGCTGAATATCTTCCTGTTAATTTTTTTTTCCAATGGATTAAATCTTCTCAGGTGGATCCAGTACTTACTACCAGGCAAGATAAACATTTTTTTTTTTTGAATTTCACTCATTGACATCTTCTTTCTAATTTCTTTCCTTCCTTTTCCAAATTTCACCCTCTTGTTTTACTGGCCAGACTCTTGTTATAGATTATTCACAATGTACCTGAGTTGGGGATCCACAACCCAGACTTTCATGTATTTAGCCTACATAATGCTTCATAGGCTGCTGAATAAGAAAAGAATCATCTGTTATAACTGCACAGCTCCTGGGAATGACACATTAGCCTCTTTCTCAGTCTTATCCAGTGGGGACACTTCAGTCTCCCCAAATAATATCAATTTCCTTTCAGCTCTGAAATTTGTCTATGGACATCTTTCCTTATTTTTTTTTTATAAGAAATTGCTAAATTTCAACATGTTTGATTTCTGATTGTGAAGATTCCACATTCATATCTATCTTATCTTGTTGCTGCACTAAATATTGGAAAATATTCAGGTGTAACAGTTCCAGTGGTACCATCTTCAGAAGCAGTTTTTCTATCCCTAGGGACCTGTTAATTATGACTGGAAAAGTGATGAACCACAGCCACTTGGACCCACCTGTGAATCATTTTTGTCTGGAAATTGGCCAGGCTTTCTGGTGCAGCTGGTTGATCTTTCCTACAGAATTCTTGGACAGAAATTCAAGCCTATTTTTGTATTTCAGACATCCAGTTCAAGAAAGAGGTGGGAATCTTGTGAAGCCTGTCTGCCTGGCCAATCAATCCACACAGTGTTTTTGATGGATAGGATGGATAAAAGATCTGGTTCTTTCTAATGAAATCAAGAGAGAATAAATTAAATTTTAGAGCTAAGATCATTGGAATAGGATGAATCATATTTTCCAAGCTTTATTTCAAGAGACAAAAGAAGAAAGAAAGAAAAAATTAGCTAGCCAAGAGCAGAAATTCAAAGAGAAAGAAAAAAATTCTGGGAGAGGAAATGGGGGGAGTAAGTAGCTTAAATAGCTAGGTCTGGGAGTGGGAATGAAGGCATTTCATTATAATTATGGATGAAGAGTGGTTCATTAAATTCAATTTCAGGGGGGTTTTTTTTTTGAAATTGCACTGAGATTGGGACAAAATCCCCCACAGTTTGAAGGATGAGTTTTTTTTTTCAATTGAATTTTGGGTGAAAATAATAAATCCATGAATTAAGAGAAGTAAAGCAGAGAAGGAAGAAGGAAACATCCCACAGCATATGAATTCAGGAAATTCAAAAACTTGTGCTAAATTTGCAATTGGGGGGAGGGAAGAAGGGCCAAGTATTTTTAGGTGACATGGAATAGTTCTGGATAAAAACTTTCAGGGAAAGAATCTTGTGTGACCTGAACCTCATGAATGTGTTGGCTAAAAAGCTCAACAGATTCAACTTGAACTCTGTTGAGGGAGGAGATTACCACACCCCTTAATTGAGGTACTGGGCTTGAGGCAAGCTGGAACTGCTACAAGTTCCCTGGGATTGATGGATTGAAAATAGGAAAAGTAAGAAAGAAAAGAATCACCAAGTTCTTAGCAACAAATGTGGATAATAGCTTGGTGAGTTATTTGAGTTTGTTTCAAATATATTGAAAGCCCCAATTGTCAGTATTTGATGATTTTGGTGGGTGGAGCATACACCTCAAAAAATGTTGTAAATCTCAAGGCCAAACTTTGCTTGGTGGTGGGAACCTGACTGTCATCAATTTTCATCACCAAAACATTTTTGGAATATAGAAGTAGAAGCAGCAGATTGTGGAATCTGGCACTGCAAGAAAAACTCAATCAACTTCCTGCAGTTGACATGCAGCTTGCCTTTTTGCACAAAGGGAACTTGAATTTCAACTGCAGGCAGTTCAGTGAGTTTTTCTTGCAGGGTGGGTGATGGGAAGTCATCCAATTATGATCAGTTATTTAAATATTTCCTTACATTGGGGCCAAAAAAGTAAGAATAAAAGGAAGGGGAAAGGACCTGGAGAAGAAAAGATGGTATGATTAAAAATAAGAGAGTGGAAAATATGATAGAGGATAGAATTATATTTTCTAGATAAATCAGTGAAACCTGATATAGTTCAAGACTTGAAGATGTAAAGTTACTCTTATCTTCTCCATGAATGCACTTCTAGAAAACCTAAATTCCATGGGTTCATTCTATTTAAGATGGGCTAAACCTGTCAGCTTTCCCCTATTCAGAGACAAGCTAATATATTATTAAGAAAAAATATAAATAAAATATGATCAAATATAATCAAATATAAATCAAAGAAAGAAAAAAGATAGGTAAAAAAAACTTCTTCTACTAATTTATCATAGCAGAAGTAGTAAAATAAGCTGAATTATGAGAAAATTAATATGCCTAAAAACTTCCTAGTAAATCATAAAGATCTGTCACAGACTCCTCTAGAAAAGGTTTTTTTTTTTAAAAAAAAAAGTTTAATTTTTCCATTGGTATTGCGCACACTATGAATATCATGATATCTACCTAAAACTGATTGAATTGTGTCAGAATTCCAACCTTTCTCTTGGCTCACATTTATCTCTTCTCAAGATACACTATCAGACTCTATCTTAACCCCCTATCATTTATATACTTTCCCATGCATCATATTTGTGATGCTATTTTCTTTATCCTGTCCATCATTAATTTATGATGCCTCTCTATTTCCATCAATTATGTGTTGATGCCTTCCATTACAGAATTGTAATGCTGTTTTTCTTTTCTTTTCCATTGTTACATTTCACTGTTTTCTCCATATGCTATTTGCATATACCTAATCTTGTCTTCTCTACCACATTTTCAGCACTTGTTGTTTTCTGTTTATTGTGGTCATTGGCCAGCAGAAATAAAATCATCAAGTCTGAGCAATATTTTTCCAGACCCACATTGAGATCCTTGGTCCAATATTCCAGCCCTGAAGATTTTCCTCCCTGCCTCAAAATATTGACTTAAAATCTCAACACATTGTGATCAGGGATTGATCTATCAGTAATTTTTTTTGGGACAGATAATTTCTTTAAAGTAGGGACATTCTAACTAAAGTCTGTGATATGATGGCAGGGGGAACAGACAGGGGGGACAACCATTTTTCAGGTTTGTTATAATTCAGCAATGTTTGTTGAAAATTTAAAGATTGGAAGGGATTGAGTGGACGACTAATAATTTTTTTTTTTCAGAATAGTTTTACAGTTGGGAAGGGGTAGGTTCTGCCTGGATTTGAACACTGGAATTGTCAATCTCTGTTAAGACTGTTTCTAGGAGAGAAAACGAGTTACTGGGTCTGGATTTTCAATTAGTAGATTTCAAGATGAGAGAATACAAAGTGGTAATATGGATCCCAACTCTCAGTCCAAGCTTGTGACATTTACACCATTGTGACAGCCATGGATCATAACACTCTCTTTGGAGCTATATGGTATGTTGTTGCAGGGGTGACACTGAGCTTCCATGGGTGATGGTTACTGCTAGACCATCCAGAACCTTAAAAGCTTCAACTATATATAATTACACAGTAACTGCATATTTCTATACACATAGATGAACTAATGGAATAAAATAAAAAATATTAGAAGAACTATGAAACAATTCACTCTGTGGGAAAATCAAATCATCCATAAAGAAATATAATCATTGTAGAAGACCTACTAGCACTGAAAGAAAAACTGGCTCAACTGCCTGCAGTTGATTGAGTTTTTCTTCCAGTGTAGCCTGGTGAGATCAATTAGCTAGTTTGGGAAGAGAAGCTGTACAAATTTTGACAGATCCCCTAAAATGCAGAACACCTGTAAACAAGATCTGCAACATATAGGACCACCTCACAGAAGATTCACATAGAAAATTCCAACTTGTCTCTTATTTATTCTACAAAGCCTCAGGAGGCTTAAAAGTAAGCACAGTTTCCCCCTTGATAGATTCCCCAGACATACACACCAGAATCAAGAATTATCCAAAGTATCACCAAAGAGCATATCCAAGTGAGTAATTCTCTAAATCTTACCCAGTACTTTGATTAATTTCACACTTTTTCTCAAAACCATCAGCAATCCCCTGAAGCTCTCTTGCCCTGAATCTCTCCTGCCCTGGAGCTCTCCTGAGACCTCCTTGAAGGATTTCCTTCCCAAGAGGAGTTATAGTACACACCTCCTTTTGAAACCCTTCACCCATTATTATCCCAGGGCACCATAAAAGCCCCTGATTTATCAGTCCCAGAAGATAATTAATTGACCAGCCTCACCCCAAGTCCTGGCCCTGATACCTAGATGGCACTGCAAAAAACCTGATTTATCAGGCCCCTCTGGAGGTTATATTCCCCCTAACCTACTTTTTGGCCATTCTTGTGCCGGTCTCTCCATTTATTATCAACACATAAATAGATAAACCACTCCAAAAATACAATTAAAATCATCCAGAACCTTTAAAAAACTATTTATTATATTTCATGTCCACTCCTGCACCTTGTGTAGCTAGAAAGAGTAGCCCTTGGCCTCACAATGCTGACAGAAACAAACCTGATTA
>SMGU01006492.1:0-16045 GCA_004348175.1 Puccinia novopanici
TCTTCCAAACATGAAGATCCAGAAAACACAGTTAAGATTCAACTATCATTGTTTGCCCACCATCAGGCCAAACCTTGATTTGGCAATCTGCATACATGAAAATCCATGATCCACAAGGCCAGCTGCCTTGTGGATCCTGGGAAAATTCAATGGTAAGGTTTGCAAAAAAAATAAAAATTCAAAATTTTCTGGAGGCAGAACCATCCAGAATGAGGAGATGGGTGTAAGGGTCAAGTATGGACCAGTCACTAAATGTAGCAGATGGGAACTAGAAACTAGACACTTGTCTAGGAGAGCATTTTCTAGAACCAAAGGTAGATTTCAATATGAGCTAGCTCAGTAGAATACAACATCAGGACTCTCTGTGTAATGATGAATCAGAAGGAAGAAGAAATGTAAGAAGAAAGAAGAGGAAGAATATAGAGGAGTGATTGGCTTACCTATCTCAGTAGAATACAACATCAGGAATCTATGGAGCTAGGAGGTGATGGGGAGGAGTGTTATTAAATGGAGAGAATGATTATGTAATATTGACTGTTTTGTGAAACCTGTGTGAGAAGGTTTCACAATGGGACCACCTGAAAATGAAAGGGGGAGGTTGAATCACCCTTTGGGCAGGGTCATGGACCATCAAAGTAGTGAGGTACATCCTTAAGAAATTGACTCCCAGCCAATTTTCTGCCTAATTCTAACATCCCTCCCTGCAGGAGGCGGTGTGGTACTCTTAAATGTTGAAAATTAAAAAATATTTCTTTTATTCTTTTTCTCTTTTCTTTCTCTCTTTTTTCTTTCTTTTCCCTACTTTTCTCTCTTTTCTCATACTACAGGCCAGAAATCAGCATATCTGATTGGAGAAACGGACTCTACGGCTCAATTTACCCTATGGTCACCTTGGACGGCAACCTCTCAAACCCCTTGGATCAGAAGTTACACACCCTCCTTGGCCACCATCAGTACATATCACCAATCACCACTATCATTTACATATCACACTCTTTTACACAACCCAGGACATTTCACAACCAACACAACCACATACTACACAACATATCACATACAACAATCCAACTACATACATCAACAACCCATATGCTCATCACATGGTCATGCAGATCTCATGCAGGCTCATGCAGATCCCATGCAGGCTGTCATGCAGTCACATGTACTCTCTACCCCTATCTCTGTTGTATGTGGCTGTGCATCACCTGATCCCTGATCTGAGCTATTTTTCCTTCTATGACCTCACTTTTTGACAGGCTGTGTAGACACATGACCTGATGGCTGTGCATTGTAGTTCAGTTTTGGTTGTTCTATGTGTTCCATGGCTTTTCCAGGCCAGCACAAATCCCTCATTCTGGCTAAATTCCCTCACTGCTGTGCAGACAGGCCAGCACAAATCCCTCATTGTTGTCTATATAAGCCTGTAACTTTTTGTCATTCCCCCTTCCTCACCAGATTCTGGCATCAGATTTTATTTACACCTTATTAGTCTTTATCCCCTATAAAATACTATCCAGCTGGTCACTCTATATTATTAGCCCTCAATATTATAGTTTTACACTTCATAACCCCTACACCACTCATTGCAACCTTATATTCAACCAACCCTTTATATTCAATATTGCCCTCACTGGGGTTGAACCCACTACCTCTACCCAACTTTATTCCTCAGAGCCTGAGCCCTTACCAGCTAGGCTATTCACCCTTCTATAAACCTCAACACTCTTCCATCTCATCATCCACTCATCATCATCACTCATCACTCATCACTCATCACTCATCACTCATCACTCATCACTCATCACTCATCACTCATCACTCATCACTCATCACTCATCACTCATCACTCATAACCCCTCTATCACCACCAACCTCTGTTCAATCCCCACTCTCATCAATAACCTCTCATACACTCTTCAACACCCCTTTTCATCTATCCAAACCAATCCACTTCTGAACAACAGTAGTATCTTGATACACCCCATCCTATCACTTTATTAAACCTTCCAATCCGAGATTGGGGGCTTGTTTAGTGTCTAGAATCACAGAAAGGCAGAGGTATCCTCATTCATCCCTTTCAACACTCAGCAAAAGGTCTTCACTGACACTTTGAGCTTTACAGCGGTTCACCGCTGCCTGTGTGGTACACAGGCCAAAACTCCCACCAAGAGGGGCTTATTTTAAGTTAGTTTGCCAAACATCTGTGTTATGTTATGTGGGCCTCTGTGAGGCCCAGTTATACAAATAGGTGGAGTATTAATAATATCACTGCTCCCAACAGGCCTCTAGTTTCTGAGCTCTGAGACAGCTTGTTTAGCCATGACTGAAAAATAAATCTAGTCTAAAGTGAAATCTTCCTGATAGTATTTCTGCATGTGTCTTCCTTTTTCATTTATTATTCTCAATCATGGTGTGGTCTTGTGAAGACTCTGTTTGAGTTCTTCACTGAATGGATGTTGCAGGGCACTAGGGCCAAGATGGGATCCTCAAAATGATTCTAGTATCAATGTAGGGCTTTATTGCATGTATCTAGCCAGTAGAGAAAGGGATCCAAAGTTATCTACTCAGTAACTACAACTAGAATGATGAAGAAATGAGGAAGAAAGAAGGAAGGGAAATGCTTACCTAGCCAGTAGAGAGAAGGATCCTAAGTTCTCTACTAGACTAGGAAAGACAGGAGTCAAGACTAAGCATGGAATGATTTTGTATTTTAATCTCTAATTATTATTTGAGAAAGTCCAGAATGGGATTGTATAGGTCTTTTGAGTGTACTTGAGCCTCATGCCTGCACAGATATGTATGTATCAAATCACCAGTTCTCCTCATTTTCCATCCAGTACACTTTTGAGCAGCTACCCACTCTCATTTCGCCAGAAAAATATTTGCATTTGAAACATCTATGTCCTTTATCCTTGCTTGTTTGACAAGCCTCAGATGCAACACATTGCACCTTTTTTAAACAAGTTATTTCCACAAGTCATCTTGCATCTGCTTTATTTGTGCTGGCTAACCTGACTCATTTCTTAAGTTGTTCTTCTCCCATTGAACAAAGCTTTTCAAGAGGAAGGCCGAAAGCTATTGACTTTGCTGCACCACTAATACGCTAATCATATGTTTTTTTATTCTCGGCTCAAGTGTGCTATTCTTAACTCGAAATACCGAGTAGTGGTTGATCGTACTCTTCCTTATTAATATTTATTGATCCTGTTATTCTTATCAACTCATAGTCCTCATATTGAAGTTAAAGTATGAGTTACTGTCGCTTATTTGACCAATGAAAAAACTGAAACCTTTAGGTATGGCGGCTTTTTGACAAGAGCGTATCACTGGTATCTTTTGATTGATTTGTTTTGAGCCTACCATTTTATGTTTGCCTACATCAGGATGATTACGTGGGAAAGGGAGTGCTGCTAGCCTACCGGCGGCGTAAAAACAACTTACCATGTCCTTCTATTGAATCCTTGCCATCCATCCTAGGCCACATGAGCTGTCTGTTGTCATTCCAACTGTGATTTCAGCTCAATTTGGGCGACCGACAAGAACCTATAGCATGTCCTTATCACTTCTCCTATTGCATTTTCTTTTCACGAACCACCTCGTAACAAACTATCAAGCTATTAATTAAGCTGAACCTTCCTGTACCACCAATTCTTCCCATACTCTATGTAACCATTTTAACAGAGGATATAAGAGCTTATGTGTGCTTGCAAACGTTGGAGTGCAGCGGAGACCAGTTGGGCACTGATGAGACAACCTGAGTATTTCTCATCGGGGTTGTGCAGCACACAACCTTCATGAGCACGCTCAACCTGCTGCACCTTTTCCCCCCTCGTCGCAAATGAATGAGCGTGGATGGCGGGGCACAACATAAGGGATTACCCAGCTCATGCCGCTAATTGCCATTGGACCGTGTGGGCTGTTTCACTCTCTTCCTCTTCCGATGGGGAGCGGCCATTCCTCCAAGCAAGTCATGATAAATCCGCCTCCCAACAATGGCTGTAATCTAGCTACGCCTTTAATTTCTATGTTCGCGGGGATTGCCAGAGCAGCCTCAGAGAGCCGAAGAAAATCATGATGGGGTGATGCATCCATCCCGCTGACATGTGTAGACTTCCGCCCACTCTCCCCGGTGGAAATCATTCGCGACAACTTTTTCTCTTTTTTGCAGATGGGCCATCCATAATGGAGGGAGTGTTATGCGCACCGGCAGTCACTCACCAGTGGGTGGTTGCAGCCATCCACACTGGAAAATCGATTTCTGTCCAGTCACTCAAAACTCCGTTTGTAATAGGGGCCTAAGTGTCGGCATTATAGAACAGGAACAAGGAACCATGTGCGGCCCTCTTCAGGCCAGGTCCTGGTTCCAAATTGTAAATGTAAGGGCAAGAAGGGATAAATCCAATAGAAACATGCTGTGGGACCAGTCCACCATTCCCCCTCCAGCCTTCATCCAGTCCATCCTCAGCTTGCCGTGTGCCTTTCCAGCCTTCTCCCGGCTGCTCCCATATATAAGCCGCCGTTCCTTCCCAACTTTGCCATCTCAATCCACCACTCACTCGACATCACACTTCCAAAAGCTTCTTCTATCTATCTATCTATCTATCTATTCCCCTTTTCCGCAGACATCTCTGGATTAGCCTCGCCATTATTATACCCTCTGTCTGACTCCCAAACCTTGAACTTCTGCTTGTCCTTCTTGAGCTCCATCCTGACCTATCAGCCTATTGCCCTCCGCCGCCTTCATTCTTCCATCCCAACCTACCAACCTATATTCTGCCAAAATGGTGTTCATGAACGACCAATCCATCAAGATCCGCACCTGTGTCCGTTCTGCCTTTGGTCGCCTCCGCCCAGCAAGTCATCGCTGGGCTTGGCCTCCTTGGCCAAAATTGAGGTAAGCACCCTCCTCGTTATGATTCATCATCCTTCTTCTTCTTGTTGATCCGCTTTCTTGTTCATTTTTTCAGTGGGTCCCACCCATGCCACTGCCAGTCTTGGACCTCCCAAAGGGCCTGTCGTCTAACTTTGATGACTTTATGGACCAGAAATCCACCGCACCCGTCTTGCTTAAAGTGAGTAACTTGTTACTCTATATCTACCTCGATGAACGATGAAATTGATTGAACCTACCCTTTTCTCTATCTCAGCGGCCGGCAAAAAAGTCTCCAAGCGCCCGGTACCTCGCCAAAAGGTGCCCATCGACCCGAGCAAGTTGCCGGTTCTTGACCAGATGCTATTACAACAGGGCCTGCTGAACTCACCAATTAGCATACATCTGACAACTCTCCTGGCCGAATCTGCCCACTCGCCGCTGTCGTCCAACAGAGCTACCCGACGGAGGTCTTCCTCTGACTCTGTCTACTCAACGAGCCTGCTCTGCTTGCCTTCAGCTGGGCCTTTCACCCCCGAGCTCGTCATCAACCATGTCGGGAAATCCACCCCTGAGCTCTCTGCCACCTTCATGACTGTTGCCAAGTCACAGAGTTGCACTCCAATGGTCCTCTCTCCCCAACCCTCCTCCTCGGGCAGCTCGCCGAACCCTTCGCTACGGGCCGTGAAGCTGAGCGCGTCCCCTGCACATCGGTGTCTGAAGCGACGAGGCCTGATCCCGTCCAGCCAGCCCATCTCATCCCACCTTCTCCAGTCGGTCATGTCCACCAGCACCTCCGACCTCGGCCACCTTCCCGAGATTCAGAAGACTCCAGTTTTCAAATTCGAGGCTGCCTTGTCGGCGGAAATCTGCGTCTGGACAGACGAGCCCGATAACCAATCCACTCTCCGCCCTCACAAAATCGTCGCAAGGCAACCATTGGTCCTGCTAGATAAAACCCTGCCCCTTCCTCTGCCTAGCTATGGAAGAAGAGCTTAAAAATCAGCCTAATATCCCCTCGTGGCTTGTCCCCAGATACCGCTCTCTCTTTCTCTTGTACTACTACCATCTTGAATAAATGGCTGACCATGCATGTTTGTACCAATTCATCCCTTTCACTCTTCTTGGCACATTTCTTTTACTATTCTCCTTTTAATTCTCTCTCTCTCATTCTTACCCTGATCAAGTGGTTGTGCTCCTGCCCCAGTTTTGTCGTGTTTATCTTTCATCTATCTCTCTTCCTCTCTAAAATTTAATTGATATATCCCACAAGGTCCACCAGTGCAATCCTGAGTTGCTCGTCATCCCCATTCAACCAATATTGTCTTTCATCAAACTTATCCAAGTCCCTCGTAACAGTAGATCTAGAGCTTTTGTCACCGGAGGTGGCTCTACCATTGGAGGGACTTGCGCATAATGTCACAAGTCCCGCGTGAGAGCAGAAACAGGCTTTGGTGTAAAAACCTTGTGTACATACCCTACAGAAAGTTTTACCTTACAACTGGAGAACTTCCCGTCGCATCTGCAGCCCCTGCAGAACCAGATTTAGACGGGCTAAAAGTAAATCTGGTTCCCCTTGTAAATCCAGCTTCCCGTCGCCCTGTGAAACCAAAATACCAAGTGCTCTACCAAAACTACATATCAAGTCACAACACATAAAGTCATGAGGTATTCCCATCCAAATTTATCACCAATATGGAACGCAACTGATTTGAAAATCTTCTCTACAGCTCAACTCTGGCCAATTTTCATCTGGACCGTCACCAAAGAAACAATGAAGAGGACAAGGCTGCTGCTACCATTATAGCCCTGGCATATCTTGGCAAATGTGGGCCCATTCGAACCCTGCGGAATTATCTGACGCGCGAGGACATTTCAGGCCATCCACAATATAGTAGTCCATGGACACACTTGCGCCAAGCGGGAAACAACCGGGCTTTCATTACGACCATGGGAGTGGACGTCCGCACATTCGAGGCGCTCCTGATTCCCTTTGAATCAGCTTGGATTTGGTCTACCATATTGAGGTCAGATGTTAATCCAAATGGTGCCCTACAAGCGGCCAGAAGGTCACTCAATGCAGCAGGTGAACTGGCATTATTACTTCATTGGCTCAGCTCAATGATGGCAGGTTTCAGTCTACAGCAGATTTTCTCAATTACTCCTGCTGTATGTGCACAAGATCTGGAACACGCCCGGGAATGCCTACTCTCAGTACACCGATCACTAAAAATTTTGCGCATATGTTGGCCTTCGATGGAAGCAAAATGTCACAATTACAGCTTGATGATTGAAAGAAAGTTTCCCTTGTTAACAAAATGCTTTGGGTTTGTTGATGGCCTCAATATTCTGGTTAATGTTGCGGACAACAATAAGTGAGTATCCATTCATCCCATCATGATGATATCTTAGCTTATCAGATTTTTCATTCCGTTCATTCTGGTCCAGCTTGCAGAATGCCTATTATAATGGCTGGATGTGCTCACACTACTGTAGCAATATTATTATGCTTGTGCCCAATGGAACTATTCTGCATGCTATTCTTAACACTCCAGGCTCATGGCATGACTCAAGCATTGCGGATAAACTCTACTCAAAGCTCCTACATGATACACCAGACGGCTATTGCATTATCAGCAATACTGCATTCCCATGACAATCCAATTGACTTGAGTACAGGATTTTGGCACCAATGAAACACCACAATAGACTACCAAACAGCCCCCAAGCTTATGCTAAACTTAAGATATTGAATGAGCAGCTCGTTTCAGCTCGACAGGCCGCAGAGTGGGGCATGCAATTGATCCAGGGTTTGTTTGGACACCTGAAGCTCCCTTTGCCTGGCAGCAATCATCTTTACCGTGCAGAGATCATGGAGCTAGTGGTTTGTTTGCATCAAGTTTGATTCCAATCAGTAAGAATAAACCAGACACAGACTGTATATCAGTCTGTGGAAACTGATCATGATCTCCTGAGTCAATTGTTTCATAACATGTTGTTTGGAACCATCCAAAGAAGTTGCCAAATTAGTCGGTACTACAATGGATGGCTGTAGCTTTCTTTTTTTTCTTTCCTCTAACTTGTGGGTTATTAGATGTTCTACAGCCATCACAATGTCGATTTGATTTTATTATTTTTGATTTATACATGCATCGAATTGCCTGCTCTCTTCTATCTCTTCTATATGTGAAGCAATTAACACACAAAGTTTGCCAATGCTTTACAAGGAGCCTAAACAACTACTTCATTCTGAGAAAAGAAAACAAAAAAAGGAGAAAAAGAGGAAAGCCAAAAAAAATAATTAAAGTTGAGGGTTGATGACATCTGCAGAATTTGACTGAACATTCAAGTCATGATTGGTGGCCAATCCAAAAGGATTGTTTTGCTTGTGGACAGCGGGTAGCAATTGAAAAGTGCGAGCTGACATCATATCATACTTCATTTGGGTCATTTCCAACTTGTTCTGGAGGGATTGAAGGTTGAATTTCTGCTCATTGATTTTTTGTTGTAATTCAGTAATGCGAACCTGTTCCCCTAGTTGCATTGCATGCATCTCCTTGCAAATTCGAGTGTTTTCTTCTCGCAGCTTCTCAATGGTTTTGTTGGCATCTTGCAGTTGCATGGCATAGAAGTGAGACATGCTGTGTTCGGTATCTCTCTTCTCATGTGCAACTGGATTGAAGAAGGCAGTCATTGATTCCTCTAGAGTCAACCTTCCCCAGGCGCCACCCTGAGAACTGCACGATGATGCCAATTTACGCAGGCTGAGAGATTCAGCCACTTTGCGGGGGCTTGCCAAAATCTCATGTGAGTTTGTGTGACTAGACGAGACAGATTGGTTGGGCCCCACTCTGCGCTGAGACCAAGCATTAAAAGGCATCCCCAAGGAAGTTTGTGAAGAATTGGTTGAAGCTGAGAGGTCCATCAGACCAACAGAGGTTGACGATACACCAGTGTTTGGCTGAGATTGGTCATTGGCACAAGGTTCAATTTTTGCAGCAGCTGATTCCTCATCAATCAACATACTGACATTGGGGCCGTTTCCATTGCTATAAGATAGAACATCAGAACTTTCATTTTAATTTTTTTAATAAAGAAAAGTAATAAGATTACTGACTCTTCTTCATTGGATGCTGAGTCACTGCATGCCAAAATCTTGGCCCTTTTGTCCATGGCGATTTGGGTTGCCTTGGCCTCGCGCACGTATGAAGGGCAGTCAGCATCTCCGGTGGGCTTTGAATGATTGACCAAAGCTTGGAACTTAATCTTGAGCGGTTTGACATCACGATTAGCATGGTTGTTGGCATCAGCATATTCATTGTATTGGGTGAGGACATTGGCCCAATCCTGAGAACCAAGCGGCAAGATCTCCTTCACCGCCGCCACTAATGCAATACAATCAGACAAACT
Source organism: Puccinia novopanici (assembly GCA_004348175.1). Taxonomy (NCBI): domain Eukaryota; kingdom Fungi; phylum Basidiomycota; class Pucciniomycetes; order Pucciniales; family Pucciniaceae; genus Puccinia; species Puccinia novopanici. The sequence goes on from SMGU01006492.1 coordinate 9,281, forward strand.
ATAGCCTTGGGATCCCTTGGCTCGGCCATGTCGTTTTTGGGAAGCTGTAGCCACCATTGCAGCTGTAGATTGACCATGTGACTGCGTATTTGGACCATTCAACCCAATTTGTGAGGGAGCCGGATTGGAAACATCTGTTCCGGATGGCTGATTGGTCTGCAAGACTGATTGAGATTGAGGTTGATGCATCTTGGAGGTCTTTTGGGTTTGAGGAGTCATGTCGGCTGGATCTTGATGGTGTGAGCAGTTGGAAGTTGTGATTCAAACAAATTATGTCATCATTTAAATATGTAAAGGGATTGGGGGTCTTGTAAAATTAGGAATAAGTGAGAGGCTGCAAATCTGGTTCTGCAGGGGCTGCAGATGCAATGGGAAGTCCTCCACTACAGCACTCTCTGATAAACAATATCAGAACTATCAAGCTCAGCAGTTCACATTCATGGGCCATATAATTCCTCTTGATAATTATGGTATTCAAAATTCAGACATAGAATCAAAAAGGCATTTCACATAAAATTTTCTTGCAGGTAACTGTCACAATACATAAAACCTTGTTGAAAATCCCCTGCCAAAAAATGAAACTATGCCGTTATGCACAATTTTACGTCCAAATTTTGAATACCGTAAATCAATTCAATCGTTAAAGTGACATATCAATTCACCAAAAGAAAACCCTGCACTTAAACAACTGGCCCAAGTTCATCACAGGACCCCGGATAGCACCTATGAGACACACCCAGTAGCACAAAAGTTTTTATTTTTATTTTTTCAAAAATGATCCAGCTGATTATGAAATCTGAAAATTATGTAGCAAAAAAAAAAAAATTAGGCCTTGTTTGTTAGTATCAGTGGGTTTCAAAGTGGAGGACTTCCTGTCACCCAGATTCTTTAATCTGGAGCTTCTAGTTCTAAATACCAAAATTTGTTTGGTGATGAAAATTGATGAAAGTTAGGTTCCCATGACCAAATTACAAAGTTTGGAATTTACATTTAGCTCATCTAGATTAAGCAATCCAGACTGGGAGACTTCCCATTGGTCTGCATTGCTTAATTTAGACTGGCTAAAGCTCAGTTCTAAACTTCGTTTGGTTATGGAAACTCATCTGTCATCATTCTTCATCACCAAACAAAGTTTGGAATTTAGAATTAGCCTGTCTAAATTAAGCTTTCTGGGTGAAGGGAAGTCTTCCACTGTCAGGAAGTCCTCCAGTAGACCCGCGCATGCATGCAGAAGATTTTTCATAAACTTCTACCCCCCAAAAAAGTGGGAAGTTACTTTGAGGACCCACCAAGTGAAAAAGTGTGCCACTCCCACAATGCCTTATTCACTCCCACCATGCCTCATTCACTCGAATTGTGCCTCATCCCCCCTATTGAAAAACAGTGTTGTCAAGGGGGAAGATATTTTTTATAAAAATAATAATAACAGACAGTGTCTGAAAAAGGACCTTATCAACTCAGTCCATGGGGCTAAAAGTGCCATGGCAAAGAGTGCTCTTGTTGGGGCTTAAGTGCCAAGTACAAGAGGAACTGTATGGTCAGAACAGATGATTTTTTTCTTATTCAGAAGTCTGAGGATGATTAAATAGGAGGAGTACGACTCAGGCCAAGTTGTGGGCTGCTTGGACAAGATTATTTTGAATAAGCAATAACATTTGTGTGGTCAGAACAGATGATTTTTTTCTTATTCAGAAGCCTGAGGATGATTAAATAGGAGAAGTACAACTCAGGCCAAGTTGTGGGCTGCTTGGACAAGATTATTTTGAATAAGCAATAACATTTGTGTGACCGGAGAGAAAAATGAGTGACATTTATATAAAAAAAAGCAAAGGAGAAAAGGTCAATGAGTGAATTTTCAAAACCCCCTGGTTCATCTCTACCATGCCACACATCTCCCAAGGCTCAAAAAAAATCAAGAATCTTCAAACCCTCACCCAACTCTATGCCCTCAAGACCGCTATCAATTCTGCCTTAGAATCATCTGAAAAATCTGAGGAATCATCCAATGAATACAAAATTGAAGAACTGATCTACATGCTTATCCAAAACCAAAAGGAAGAGATATATGAATCCAAGAACTCACCTGGCTAAAGCACCCAATATCTTTGAATATTTTTGGAACCTTGATCCACTTTGGTTCAAGCAGGAATTCAGACTTTTGTGTGACACACTCGAGGAACTCACAACAAAGATTAAAGGTCATCCCATATTTCACAACAACTCAAATGTGCCTCAAAAACCATTGATTATCCAACTGATGATCACTCTAAAAAGAATGGGGACCTAAGGTAACGGCTGTTCAGTTGGTATGTTGGTGCAATTTTTCCATGTTTTAGAGGGTACCATCATCTTGTATAGCAAGAGGGTGATTGCTGCCATACTTTTGTTAGAGAAGTAATTCTTTTGGATTCCATTATAATTAAAACCTACTAATCCTGAATTCTGTCTTACTTTGGGATTTATTTCTCTTGGCTAGGCACATCCCAATGGCAAGAGATATCCAAACAAATTTTCAAAAACACAGCCTTTAAAAAGTGTGTTGAATTCATTGATGGCACATTATTTGTCTTTGAAAAATCACCATCCATTGATTCTTACTGCTCCCAAAAGGGCTCATATGGTCTTGATGGCTTGGTGGTCTGCAATAGAAAACAAAACATCATGTACCTTCTAACTGGTTGGCCTGGTAAGTAGCTGATCACCATCATCACATCATACTTAAAATTCTCAATGATTTTTTTCCCAAGGCTGTTTGGAGGACACCAGGCTTTGGGAGAACAGTGAAATGAAGCTCCAATCTACCCAATTCTTCTCTGCCAACAAATATCTCATATTGGACTTGGGTTTCCCAGCAGAAACCAACTCAGTACCCGCCTTCAAACAACCTCCATGTGAACAACTGTCTGAAGATTGAAAGAGGTTCAACATGCACCTCAGCTCTCTTTGGGTGTGCAATGAAGATTGCATTGGTCTGCTCAAGAATAGATTCCAGAGCCTCCAAGGGCTACACTTTGATATGGCTGATTCCATTGATGTTGCTTGGTTAACACAATGGATCACCACTTGTGCAACCCTGCACAACTTTTTATTAGATGATGAATTCTCCCAAATCAACAACCTTGTTTTATATAATAGCCAGCTACAAGACAACTATCAGGAGATTGCTTCTCATGCTGGGACAAGTTGCCCTGGCATGGTCTTCCAGGCAAAAATCTTCAAAGAGGTGGTGAAATACTTGTACCACAATTGATTGTAGTAACCACTGTTCCTCTGTTTCTCTTTCTTATTTATTTTCTTTCCATGTTCCCTATTTTTTTCCTTTTACTCTCTTTCTGCTTTTTACAGTTTGTTTGGTGCAAGAAATGAAAGTAGTAACTTTTTAAATTTCAAGAAACTTGAATGTGAGAAAAAAAAAGCAACAGCATTGGAATGTGATACCAAAAAAAAAAAAAAAAAAGCTAGCTAATCTTCATTGAGGTCCTGATCAACCTCCTTGATGTGATTAAACTTGGCTTCAACTAGTTTTTTAATTTCCTCTTTATTGTATCCCTGTTCCCTTAATTTGCACATGTAACCAACCTTAGCTGATGTTGCTTCCACTTTAACCTTTTGAATTTGCACTTTCCTCTTTAAGGAAATCAACTTCATAAAGACATCCTTGGCTTGGGAACCTTACCCTTGTGCTTGCTTTTGTGGTGCAGGTGCATTGGCCACAGGGGAAGAGGAGTCATTGATCTTCTTTTTTTTGCATGTTGGCTGGGATAGGTGTAGGATTGACTGGCTCTTCTTCTTCTTAATCATCATATGAGGAGGAGCTTTCTGTTTTGCCCACCATCTTGCTTGTGAGGTTTGATGGCATAGAATCTACATTGTCAGAGATATTTGATTGGGCGTAGAGTGGAAGTGTACAGGACCTTGAACCCATCACAGGATCCAACATGTCCCAGTAGCAACACTTGTTTCACAGAACGTCTAAAGCCACACAGGATTCAGCTTGGAGTAATATTAATCAGGAGGAAAGACTGCTAACCTTCAATGGTTTTCATTCCATTAACCTCATTGGAATCCAAGGTGCCTTGACCAGTATTTTTTTTCCAATTTCATGCTTGGTTGTATGACTTTTGAATTTCATCTATTTTTTGCCAAATCCGCTATCATATGACACATGTATTTTTTTTTTAAAAAAAAAGTTTCAATCTTGATGTGCTTGGCTAAACAAGGATGTAATGGAGGACTTACCATCAGTCTGGATTGCTTAATCTAGATGGGCTAAATCTAACATCCAAACTTTGTTTGGTGGTGGGAAACTGACATTCATCAAGTTTCATCACCAAAAAAGGTTTGGGATTTTGAAATAGAAGCTCCAGATCAAGGAATCTGGGCAACAATAGCCTGGCTCACATCAATGGTGGGCCACTATGCTACACTATGCTACATGGCCAATAACTGTTAGCATAGCGCTTCTTTGTTTTCTTCCAAATATGTGTAGCGTTAGTTGTAATTGTATTCAGCTACACTAACAGTTAGTGTAGCAGAAAAATTTCTTTAAATTTTTTTCTGTAGTGTTAGTTGAATTTTTTTTCCACTACACTAACACTTAGCATAGCTTTTTTTGCGCTAACAGCATTTTGAAGAATTTGTAGCATAATTTCTTCCCAGCTAACAGCCTGCGTAGCATAGCTGCCCATTGGGCTACGCTACACAAGCTAACACACGCTAACCACTCAACTAACACACAACTAAGAGCATGCGTACCGGTTCAGTCAATTTGACTGCGCGGCAAAGTTGAAATTAAGTGATGGTAACTTGCCACGCAGCCTTTGACTGCATCGGTATAGCAGGGTACAGCCAAACAGTTTAGCGGTGTCGCTAAACGTCGCTAAATGTAGCAAGGGTTAGCAAAAAATTTAGCGAAAAGTCAGATTAGGTTTGAGCTAAACTGAGCCGGTGCGGCTGACATTTTTAGCTAAGTCTCTAAATTGTCGCGGAATTAGCTACCGGTACGCATGCTCTAACCATTGAATTTTTGGAAATGGGTGGAAATGAAACCATGCACTCAAAAGGTATGACTGGCCAAGTGGTCTGTAAGGGTCACACAGAACACTGGACCAGTGCTACCTTTTTGAGGATTTTGGGAAGGCCAGTATTTTCTTGAAGAGCCTTCCTATCATTTTGTGCTTGCTTCTGCTTATATTGGAGTTGGGCATCTTTCTTATTTTTGTTATGAGTCCTATAATAAATTATTTCAAGTCCCTAGGCCAGCCCAAGATCAATCATTTCAATATTATAGTTGTCATAAAAAGAAAAAGAAGATTCAAAACCAAAATAGGCATAGCAAGAACAAAAGATAAGAGCATCCGTACCGGTGGCTAATTCCGCGCGAGCTAAGCACTTTAGCCGCGGAATTCAACTGCACCGGTCAAAGCTAACGCAAGCTAACTTGGCTCGCAGCTAGAATTCTGGCTAACCCTTGCTAAGTATAGCAATGGTTAGCCAACAAGCTAAAATTTCAGCTAAAGCCAAAATAGCCCCAAAGCTACATATCTCAACAACACCATCCTCGATATCTACAACATCCAACACCCCTATCCAACCCAATGCCACCTAAACGAGGAGCCAATTGGCTCCCTCAAGACAACGAGCAATTGGCAAAAAGTTGGCTCAAAATATCTGAAGATGTCATACGATCCAATGGCCAAAAAAAGGACGAGTTCTGGCGACGTGTTGCAGAGGACTACAACAAATACACAAGCGGAATTGAGCAAGAAGGCACCAGTGTGATGCACAGGTGAGTCTTGCTTGTTAATTATTTTCTTTTTCTAATTTTGATCTGTCTTTCTTTATTTCAGATGGGGGCATATCCAGAAGGCAACCCTCAAGTTCTCCGGCATTTACCACAAGCTGGAGGCCAATCGACCCTCCGGCTCAGTTTTAACCGACCTCCTCCCTGATGCCAAGAAGGAATTCTATGAACAGGAAGGCAAGCAGTTCATATATGAACAAGCTTGGCTTATTGTACGGAACTCACCAAAATGGAATGTGCTTGCTCAATCACGGATTGCGCCAGCTGCGTTAGCCCAGGACAGCCAACCTCAATCACAAACTACTTCGACCCCAGTCCCACCGGCCAACACAACAACCACCAGTGAATTACCTGCAGATTTGGCGTGTCAACCCGATGGAACCTGGAAACGACCACCCGGAGTCCATACGACAAAGCGGTTGATGAAAGAGAAAACCCTGAACGCTGTGAGAACTCCTTTTGGGATGGGTGGCAGTCCTGCGAGGGGGAAATAACAGAGGTGATATTCAAGTATTTATGAAATATTACAACTGATACGGGTGGTTTGAAAGACCTGCCCCTCTAATGTACTACACAAGAGCTAACACAACAAATTTATTTATTTATTGTGGCTGACTAATGTTAGAGAAAAATATGTGTAGCAGTCTCTAATCAGACGTGGATCAACTTCTCTTTTATAAGGATAATACAGCAAACTCTTATAGTGGATAAGGAAATGTGTGAGTGGATGAGTTAAGGATAAAAGATGTTCAGGCTAGTGGAAACTGATGGAAGTGGAAATCTTTTTAGGGTTTAATGTTTTGTTGTGGTAAGATGATAAGGAAGAGTGTGAGTGGATTATGATAAAGAAGAAATGTGTGAGTGGATGATGATGATGAGGAAGAGTGAAATAGAGAAGTGAGTTGTTTTATGGGGTTTTATGTTTTGTGTATAGTTAAGGGAAATATTAATATGAAAGGTGG
>SMGU01006493.1:0-10874 GCA_004348175.1 Puccinia novopanici
TGTGAAACAGACAGATGTTGTCCTAGGCTGTGGAGCTATAGCATATTTCATGGTGCATCATGGGATGCCATTGGAAAAGCCAGAAATGAATCCGCCTCTATGTTAGTGGGATGGCATGTCACCAACACACCGAGATAAACACACACCATCTCAGACCTCTGACCACAAGGATAACAAGAAGAAAACAAGCGGCAGAGAAACAGGATCAAATCAACGTTGCCTGGAATTGGATGATGATGAGACCAGCAGCAGTTGCAAAGCAAAGAACTGGCGCTCCTTTCGATATCGAGTGAGTCACAAGGGCAGTCAGAGGCGCTCTCACCTGCTCCTCCAGTGCGACAGTCGATGCACGCGCAGCATGCCCATCAAGAAAGGCAAGAAGCTGTGAGCTTCATCCCCCCTTCCAACATCAAAACAAAATGCACTGAGTTGTGCCGCCCAATTTATTTACGTTTGATCCGGCACCATCACCAGCCCCGCGGATGTTCGCGGGAGGATCTCGGCGGCTGCACTTGTGCACACTCAACATCTGTCATGAAGGCATCTCTCTACAAGACTGTGTGTGCGCCCCACACCAAGACCCCCGTCAAAGAGACCTTCTTGTCCAGGAACCTCTGCACACTGATGCCCTGATGTAACACCCAACACCTCCTCTCCTCGCATCATCTTTCCTTTCTTTTTCAAAAAAAAAAAAAAAAAGAAAATGAGAAAACAAAAACAGTGCAGAACCAGAGACCACAGCCGAACCAACCCAGAAGGAGATCATGAAAGAAAGAAAGAAAGAGGAGTATGTTGTGCTATAACACAAAGGGGGGGGAGAGGGCCAGTGATCAGGAGACAAGAGTGGAGGAAGGGGAGGCGGAGAATAAAAATGGAGTGAGCTCAAGACTGATATTATTGACATGCATCAAAAGATTAAGTGCCGTGTGCGTATCACCCTCAACCAAAAAAAAAAAAAAAGGAAGGAAAAGAAAAGAAAGAAAGAGGTGAATAGGTACATAGTGGTAGCACATACACAAAGAAGAAGAGAAATGCGAGAAAAGCAGCAGGGGAAGAACGGGATCAAGAGACAAGGAAGCCCTTGACAGTGACGATGGGCGGTCTGTCGAGAGATGTGTTATTATGATTATCACCAGCACCACCAGCAGCAGCAGCAGAGGAGCGAGAAGGATTTGGAGCAGGTCGACGCGACGGAATGGAGGAGCCTGGCATCCCGGAAGGAAGCGGCTGCGTCTCTAGCCCGGTCTCTTCCCTCTCTTCTTCCTCCCCTTCCTCCTCCTCTTCCTCCTCGTCGTCGCTACAATAGTCCGTCTTGTCGTACGCTTCTAGTAAGCAAGTACCGCTCCTTATCGGCAGATCTTCCATCCTGACGCTCTCATTGGTTTCTTCTTCTTCATCGTCGTCCTCATCCTCATCATCATCCGGTCCTTCCAGTCGGGCTTCAGCGTCAATCGACCGTCCTTCCTGAACTCCTTGCATCGACAGATCATGGGTGATCGTGCGACTGGTATCCAATTTTGGCATCTTCATCGAGGCCCCCGCCTCGTGAATCTGCCTCGCCGACGAAGAGTCTAACTTGATATCTCCAAACAGTTCCATGATATATCTTCGTGTTAATAGTCTGTAATGATAATTTCCTAGTATTTTCAACGTTCGATAGAATAGGCCCAAATCTTGGAAGGCTTCTCGATGTTTCGACTTTAACCTACACGAAGTGCAAAAAAAGTCCCCCTTAGTCGATCTATGTCATGTGCGGAGAGATGAGAACCTTACCTAGCCAAAGTTTTAGAGGAATTATTAGCTAAAAGATGGTTACTGAGATTGGCTATAGAGTCCAGAATTTTGCGATAAACAGGAGATTTGAAAGGAGTATAACGAGAGGACAAGTCGGGCAATTTTTTCTTCTTTGCTTTCCAGGTCGGAGTGACGACAAATTCATTTAAACGAGTGGGGACACAAATCCCGGTGATGATTCCTAAGGGCGTTTGAACTGTTGCCCATCCTGCGTCTTCCAACAGTTCTGATCCTTCTGCTGTCGATGAAATCAGGCCCAGCACAAAATAACAAGTTCTAATACCATCGTCACCGCAAGTTAGCAAGCCGAAATTCACGTATTCTAAACGGGATTTCTTTTTTGACGACTCACCCTCTTATGGAAAAAACTTTACTGTTTTCGGCAATTGAAACCACATCCTTCACGACACCATCAGCCTGCAAAAAGGCCAGGCCGTCGGCCGATGCTCCTACATTTCCGATCGCCCATAGGGCGGTTTTAACGTCATTGATGATTTCAAGGTTGCTCTCCTCCAACCCATGCGTTCGGATCGTTTTCACAAATTCACCGAAATGTCCTTTGGAAGTTAACATCTCTCGACCCTCAGCAGTTTTAACCAATTCACCGTAGAAATGAGGTGGTGGGGAGCCATCCACACTAGCGCTAGATCAAGGAATCACCTTGTGTTTAGCGCAGACTGTTTTTCGCGTTTACTTGAAAACAAAACTAGCTGCTCTGAGACTTACATAAGCTCGTCATCTTCTTCATCTCTAGTACCATCGGCATTCAACAGCTTAGATAGATAAACCTCTAATTGAATGACGTAATCTCGATTGCGTTCCTGAGAAAAAAAAGTACGCATTGGCGATAAGCATCCGACAACTGAAGCAAATCATATTGCCAGCAAGAAAAACTTGGTATACCCGAAACCAATCACCCATTTCCCGTTCTGTCCATTCAATTTCATTGAGATAACGCGCGCCGACAGAAGTAGAAAGGAACCTATGAAACGATGGGGCGAGTGAGCAGCCGACCTTGAAGCGAATAATAAAGACTCCAGATGTGGGCACTATGTACCTCAACATTAATGGGGCCCCGACGTCCCCAAGGTTTTCGATAGAGGGTCTCATTTTGACCACAGTTTCGAGAACCTCGATCGAACCCGCGCAAGCTTCCTCGAGGATTTCGACCGCCAAACCACACACTTCAGGGGAAGGGTCGAACAACTGAGTCAGCAGTAGTCGAATCGACCAGGTCTTGGCATCGTTGATCAAAGTTGGACTATTCGCGGGGACGTTGTTCACATGTTGGTTCGCTGAACCATGGTGTGAAAAATCCGCTCGGGAAATCAATTTTTCCAAGTGATGTGTCGCAAATAAGCGGACATGCTTGTATGACGATGTCAAAGCCTTTGATAATACCAAACGACAATGCCCGTTTCTAGAGACAAAAAGAGTAAATTGAGTTAATAAAATAGCAGCAGGCTACGTTAGGTAATAAAAAAAATCAAACGAAATGACGCACATGGAGTAATCAACATTTTCGATCACCTGCTTGACCAAATCATCCCTATTCCTCATTTCACAAAGCGCGTAGAACGAGGTAAAAATTTTGAATTTTTCCATTAACCTACAAAAAGTTCATGGAAACAAGTCAATCAAAAAGAAAATGCGGGCAAGAATAGTTCAGGAAATGAAGAAATGAAGAAAGAAAGAAAATACAAACTTGATTCCTTCGGGATATTTGCTCAAAACGCCTAACATCTCAAAGTACCCATGAGTTAAAGTATCTTCGACGCGACTTTGAGAGAACAAGACCTCAGCTGACGGAGTGCCAGAATTCTATATTGGAACGTTTACGTTCGCCCATAAACGAACAAAAAGAAAGATGACTGTTTAGGTTCTCTTTTTTTGTTTGATTATTCGTGAGAAAAAAGAAAAAAAGAAATGGAAAACACTATTAACCTGGTCTAACTGTCGTAAACCGAAGCCGATCTGCTCCACCAGTTTATCCTCATACAAAAACTTCACTCCCACCGGATCACTTAACAAGGTTTGAAGAGTCGAACAAGCAAGTTTCGTATAACGACTTGTATGCTTGTTGTTTTGAGTGGTTGGAAATAATAGAAGCAGTATGAGTTTGACCGCAGTTGTTTTTGAATTGCTTGCGCTCATTTTATCGGAGAGTAAGCAAATAGCTGAATGGCGAAGGGAATGTACATACTTTGGTGCGCTTGATATGAGGATATCTCCCCTCAAAAGGATGGAGAAAGCTGAGGAGACGCTTCATGACTTTGGTGCTTCTTGTGAGCTCCTCTAAACGTTTAGGGTTCATGTAAAGAGTGCCTTCGATCAGCTCGAGTAGTTTCACGAGGTTCCAGCGAGTGTGATCTTTAGTCACTAGCACTTGGGTTTCGATCACCAAGTTCCGGAAGCTGACGTCATCGATGTTGAGGAAATGTAGCCGAAAGCGTGGGTCTGAGTAGGGGAGGAGTTTTGCGCTCTGAGGCGGATCGGATGTCGCGCTCACGTTGCCAGTCGCTCCGCCGCCACTGCCTAACCCGCTTGCCCCGCTACCACTTCCCGTCGCAGTTGATGAACCGGTGATCAAGCTCAGCCCACTAGCTAAACTATTGACGGACGCGCTAGATCCCATGACGCCAGAACTGCCAAGTTTGCTCGCGCCTTCGCTGTTTGAAACCGCGCTGAGGAGCCCGCTCACCGCTGTGGCCGTGGCACTCGCGCTGGTGCCTCCGGCTGAGTTGAGCCCCGTCGAGCCAATTCCAAAAGATCGGAACAGCGAGACATCGTCCCAGTGACTCGAGCTAGATCCTGGATTGCTCCGATTAGGCAGAAATGGCGACGCCAGTCGATTCTTTGTACGGTGTAAGCTATCCACCTCTCTGAGCGCGGCTGCACCAGTCGAGCGATGGTCACCTTCCTGGAAAGATGCTGCCAACTCAAAGAGGCGAGGTAGAGATTGAATCCGGGTGCCATATCGTAGTGGTAATATGCGGTTTGACAGATCTAGTATTTCGGCGATCAGTAGAGAAGCCTTCTTACGAACTACGCTCGATTTGGAAGCCATAGCGCTGTTGAGATTTGTTTGCTTGGTGGTAGTTGATCCGGGGACAGGTTCATCTCGAGTCCCCCTGGATTCCGTGATCTCGATCAAAGTTTCTAACAATGACACATCAAAAAATACAAGTAGGAGGATTGCAAGGTAATGATCAGACAAGGTGGCTCGCTCTGATGTTTTTTCGGGTAGGTCTTTATTGACAGGGGTTGTGAGGATTGAGGGGGTGGCTGTCCTGGTTTTGGTAATCTGAACAAGAAAAACACGTACTCGCATCAGTTAGGCTTTGCTCAACCACATTAAAAAGAAGGCAAACGGGAAGCAGGATGTTGGGCGAACTAACAAGTCAACCTTTTGCCAGACATGAAAGTATTGAACCATTGTGGGGTTTTGATTTGGAAGATTTCGAACAGCGCGTCAAGTAATATCAGCTGCAGTACAGGGAGGGCGGATGTCCAAAGTCTTATGTTAGTCTGCTGAGGAGGAAGGTGTTACAAGGCGAGTTAAAACAAAAATGAAAGATTACCTACCCGGATGCTGTCAGATGGCACTTTCATGGATTGAACATACATTCTCAGTGATCGCTTTTTGTTCAAGCACAGGAACATCAATCCTATTGAACGAAACTGACATCAGCATAGCTCATTGAAAGGGAGAAAGAAGTAATCACACCTGTCCATGATTTCAGTAGCAGGACCACAAGTTTTACGCTCGTTCGAACTCGTTCGTCTTGGGCGTGTGTGGAAGTGGGCTCATTAACTTCGGTAATTGCAGCGAGCGCCGACTAAATTAACAAAAAAAGAAAACTGTCACTCATGTGATACAGCTTTTCGTCCATCCAGAACATGCCAACTCACCTCAAAATCTACACCTGGTTTAAGATACTGCCGGCAAGCAGGTCGATCAACCATGGCCATGATTAGACTCGCCATATATGGGGCTAATTCTTTCAGCCCTCCAGAAGTGTCGGTTAAGCTTTGCATGATGACTTTTATTCCATCTGCTTGAGCGAGCAATCCGAAATCCCTAACCACTGAAAGCCCAAGAATGTGAAAAATGAGGAAATTGGGATGATTTCTGTGAGCTCTGCAATTTAGAGTGGCAAAATACGGGTGAGGTGATGACGAGGCTCAACTCAGTTCTCCTAACGTTTCGATGGATAATTGTCTTAATTTTTCTTCAGCTGTCTCGGCGATAGAAACAACGGCACGAACGATGCTCAAAGTTAAAAAACGAGGCTGGCAAGCAATTGATCGCACAAGGATAAGTGCTTGTAGTTTCTCATAATCGGACTTGTGATCTCTGGTCAAGGTCCTACAAGCGGTAAAAGATGAAGAATGGTAACAAATGGAAATTAGAAATAAATTAATTGATTTTGGCTGGGTTTGGAGGTTGAGTGGTTATAATCAAATACACGTAAGTGAAGTAATACGAACTTGATGATAATATATTCAATCCTTGATAAGTGTAGAATGTTCATATCTGCGGGAGTGTGTGCCGCATGGCGTAGCAGCCGATAGGATTCTGCCCTAACTTCAGATGAACTTGCATCGGTTAGTCCTAACAGGCCACTGGTTCACCCATTCAAGACGATTGCCATCGAAGTGTTATCAATATTACGCGAGCTTTGTAAGATAAAAGTATCATACCACTCAACATTTCGATCAATTTCCTACGATTGAGGTTGGAGTAAGCGCGTTGAGTTTTGACCAAGTCAGACAGTTTTCTCAGTTGAGATTGTGACAATGACTCTGCGTTTACAAGGTGTTTGATCATATCTTCAATTTCTGATTGGATCCGAATAGCATCGCCTGAAATAACCGGCAAGATTTGAGTGTTACGTCCGGTGAGATGATCTTTCCTTTTTTTCTTTTTCGAGTGTGAAGGCTGGATGAAGTGAATTCACAAAATTATGAAGCAATTTGAAGATTGGAAATCTACCTGGATGTGATTGGGTTAGGGGATTCGATTGAGCTGGAAGTAAACTGGCGGCAATGTCAGAATCCGAGTAGGTATGACTTGGCAAGAAAAGAGTTCTGACCACTATCGTTAGTTTTGAGTCTCCTTCTTCCTTTCCTGGGGGAGGTAGCTGTGAAGAAGAGAGATTTTGGATGTGAATTTTTTGTTAGACTGTCATGATAACACAGAACAGATAGATCAACCTGAGAGAGCTTCGAGGGATTCGATTTCTTTGAGCAAAGACTTGACGTTCCGATTGGCGAGATCGAGTTCGGCCTCGACGGAGGCATGGAGGGTAGTGGTGGTGGTGATGGTTGAAGATGAGCCAGCCAATGAATTGATAGGTTGTGAGGGAAGTAGCTCGTTGTCCTTCCTTTTAAGGCCTTGGCCTGCGCCGACCTGGTGGAGGAGGTTTTCAGCGCCACGTTGTATGGCTTCAGCGCGTTCGAGTTTTGTGCGGAGGGTGGCGAGCTGCTCCTTGACCAGTTCCTTGGAGGGGGTGATGGGCGGTTCGGGTAAGTCGAGTGCCAGCTGTGAGCTGGATGACTGGTTTGGGTTGTTGAGAGTGGTGAGACTGTTGAATGAGGCTGCGTTGGCAGTGGGTTGATGGCGCTCCATTATTATGCTGATGGTCAACAGGAACGTGCTGCTGCCTAGAAAACGGTCAACAGGCCAATTCTTCATTTTTTAAGGTGTCATCCCGATTACGTAATCGCTGCCTCTCCCCCTGATCTGGTTCTCGATTGCCGCACTTGTTGTTGACCATCAATCATCAATCTATTTAAACATGGCCAACGTGGCCGTAATCCAAGGCTCATCCAGGTAAACACCGTCATCATCACTGAAACTCTTTATTAAAGACTTATATTGAGCCTGATATTAAAACCTAGAGGGATCGGCTTGGCTCTGGCTCGACATCTTTTGAAGCATACCAACCTAGTGGTGGTGGCGACATCACGCACCCCATCTGAGGGAGGGCGCAGGTGTTAGAGAACCTAGAGAACTCGGACAAGCTGAGCCAAAGGCTGCACAATCTCGAGTTGGATGTCCAGGACGAAGAGTCCATCTCTCAGGCTGCCGGCTATGTCAAGAAGAACTTGGGTCAGAACTTGAGACTCCTCATCAACGTCTCCGGAGTCGTAAGTTGGCTTGACTTTCGAGACGACTGCTAGTGGGCCTTATTTCATCGTCATCTCTAGTTATTACCTGAAAAATCCATCCTCAAAATCGACAGGGGACAAATGCAAAAAACTTTCGAAGTAAGTCTACCAAACTTCCCTTCCTCTCTGACCCCCAGAAAAACCGCGAAACTGACCTTCTTAAATATGCGTGTGCTTGATCAAATTTCAGATCAATACCTTCGGGCATTTATTGACTTACAAGCATTTCGTGCCGCTCTTACCGCCCAAAGCAGACGCGAAATTGGGTGGCGATCAGGATCCAGCCATGGGGCTCGTGAATCCTGCGGTCAACGTCTTGGCGAGTTTGAGTGCCAGGGTGGGCAGTATTGGAGACAACTCCCTGGGAGGGTAAGTCCATCATGATGATTGGCAATAACCATACTCGAAATCAGCGAATAGAGAAAGATTGCAACTGACGGACACCCAATGAAAAATAACCCTGTGATGCAGATGGTACTCATACCGCTCCTCCAAGACGGCGCTGAACCAGATCATGGTCACCTTGCAGAGAGAGCTAGCCGCGCGTAGCTCCATCTCGCCCACCGTCACTGTCGCCCTGCATCCAGGGACCGTCGCGGGGACGCAGCTCTCGCACCAGTTTGTCCCCAAGGACCAGTCCGGCTCCAAGCCTGGCGTCCACGACACCACTACCGCCGCTAGCTCGCTCCTCAACGTTATCTCCAAATTGGGGCCCTCTGACGGCGGCCAGTTCTTCGACTATAAAGGCGACAACATCGTCTGGTAATATCTTTCACAAAAAAAACAACAACAACAAGGGAATAATGTTCTTTCCACATTTTTTTCTTCTACCTTTCACACCACACCAAACGCCATCTCAAGGTACCTTCTAGACTAATCAAAGGTTGAAGTCAAAAAGGTGTATAAGATGTTATCATCAGCAGTATTTGCTTTTGATATTTGCGGAGATTAGACATACAGGCCCATTTCAAATATCCATCCCCACAAGAGACTCGTTGGTGTACTCTTGTAAATTTTGGTTATTATGGAGTGCATTTTATTTGTGATTGGGCCACAATCAAAAATTATTATTGAGATATTTTATTGGTGAATAATGAACATGTTCTTGTTTCTTTGTTGATTTTGTTTTAAAATTCACTCCCAACATCTTGTCTGTTCAAAGTGTGTAAGAGGCATGTGACATGTTGGCGGCTTTCTCTTGTATCAGGGCACTCCCAGTCTTATCGGTAGGAACTAACTCAACAGCGCAGCAAAAAAATACCCATGCCTAATTCAAACCTGCAGCCCCAGAATCTGACATTGAGGTCGTCCCGAATGTCGACCGCTTGATCCATTCATTATCAACCTTCTGTTTTGGAAACATTTTTTTTTCATCCGATTATATGTTGTTTACCCAAAATACAATTTTTTCACAAGATCTGACCCAACGATCAAAAAACTTTTAAATTTACCGAAATCTCATGTTTCTACTACAAGCCATTTTGCCATGAAGCTAGTGCCTGCAATAAGACTGCAATCATTTATCAGGCACTTCCACCAAATTTAACACAATTAGGCATGGAATGAAGGGTGATGTCTTCAAATCTTGGGCAGGTCACACTCAATAACACACAAGGTACATCAGAATCCACTTTTCCTATCGCAGGTGATTTTCACTCTCTCCCACTTTGCAGCAATTAGCACTTAAGGATATCAAAGCAAACCTGGCTATGGCCGCGGGGAAGCCCCACCTTTAAGATAATTTTGCCCTTTGCGTTGAGCCTATATATTGTTGTGAATTACTCCTGTTTGGCGCGATAACGGTACTTTCTGTGCCCTGTCCTTCTTCACACTTCCTCATACCACCTCGGCGGCTTTATGTTGTCCTTGAAGCAAGCGATTGCTGTGCTTTTTCTGCTAGTCTTTGTCGCATTATCATCACCTGCAGAGTTCAATGGTATTTGTACACGTATGTCCCTGTCTTCGACATAGTCATCTTCCAGTCTCATGACGTGGTGCATAATTATGCTGGCGCTTACGGGCTCACAAGTACCGCACAAACACCGTCGAAGCTTCAATGTTGGTATCTTGCAGGATGATAAAGCCGCGCGTGGCAGCCTTGGATGTAGACAGTGTCTGACTATCTTCCCTCAACCCTTCTCGCTTAGCCTGGAAACAGTAACACTGACCAAGTACCACTGTACTTACCCCCGGTAAGCTTCATGAGTCTTGCTCTGTTTTCCATTCAAGCGGAATGCAAAGAAAGCCTTACTGATTGTCTGCCATCTACTACGGCCATCCGCCATTCGCCAGAACACCTCACAACATCAATCAGAACGAAATGGCTTCGGTCATGCCCAATCGCAAGCGTAAGCGAAGCTCATGATTTCATATCATCACAAGGGACAGTAGAGAAAAGACCGACCTGCTATTCATACCAGAATATCTCGAAAAAAGTTTAGTTGCTAGCCGTGACTTGACAGACACGGTTGCCGGTGCAACGCTTAAGGCTTCGAAGCGTCAGTATAGCGCGATGTTACACACCGTAAGGGCACGTGGAAAAGAAGCTCATCCACTCTTCATCCAAACTTGTTAACAGGAGTCGCAACGGAGGCCATGAGCGGGGTCGCAACGAAGCTGGTAGCTGCCAGCAGTGCTGTGGCAGGAGCGGTTTCTGGGCCGGCGCTTACTACGTCTGCCGTGCAAGCCCTGGGCTTCCAAGAGGTTATCCTAGCCGGAACACCAGCGACGGCCATCATGTCGTACTACGGGGGCTCGGTTCCTGTGGGCAGCTGCTGCGCGGTTCTTCAGAGCATTGGCGCCGTGGGACTCGGAGTCGGCGGTACCGTAGTTGCCGCAGGGGTCGGCGGATTCGTCGCATACAAGATCACCAGCAGTTTGCTGGGTGGGTGTTGAAACCTGTGGGT
>SMGU01006499.1:0-18100 GCA_004348175.1 Puccinia novopanici
TTGTTGTTGTTGTTGTTGGTCTGAGTGAGTATTATTGTTGTCGGGTAGTAGGTCATCCCAGAAGCTCAAGTCATGAGTGATCTCTTGTTGTTGTTCGACTTGGCTCTGAGCAGAAGACGAGGATGATGGTAATGATGATGATGATGATGATGAAAGATTGGAACTGATGCCCCCCTCATAGGCTAGCTTCACGGGATGGCATCTCGCAGACCACCAACTAACCCCGGAAGACGAGCTCTTCTCGATGCGCGAAATCATCCAGCGGTTCCAGCTGGCCATCAAGGAAGTCAAATCATCATCGCGATTACCACTCTCTTCCTCTTCCTCTTTGAAAGCTCGCACATTATCTGAGACCAACACACACACGCAATCTAATCGGCTGGAAAAGTTGAAGAATCATTACCACTTCCAGTTACTCAAAGTCGACGCTCTCGAAAAGGAAATGCTCGCTAAAAGTCCCGCCTCTCCTGATCTACCCGTCGAATCTAGCTCCCACAAGATTGTAAGTTTACAAAAAAAAAAAAAATGTTAGTGTTTTAGAAACAGATTGTTTGACTCATTTATTCCCCCCCCCTAGAAGTCGAATGATGATGATAATCAACCAGAGTCGTCGAGAGAACCAATGGAACCTTCGTCGGCGATTGAGAACGGCACCACACAAACAGATGATGGGCCGAAGGAAGAAGAAACCGAGTTGGTGACGGAAGAGATCCACGAATGTGCTTCCCCATCCGTCCATACTTGTAGCCCCGCTCTCTCCTGTGTCGTCCCCGTCGGGATGGACCCGGAGCCTACTAACTATGTCGGCGTCATTGCCGACGCCGCCGCCCCCTCGTCCTCTCAGCCTCCTATTTCTAGAACCTTGTCAGGTCTTGACCTCATGTCGTCTCACTTGCTGCATATTCCGCAAGAGCACACTAGTGGCTCTCGGGAGCGGGGGATTACTGCAGCCGATAATGTGGACCGCTCTCAGCCGCAGGAGAACGACGAACCACGAAACTGGCAGCCTCAAGCTGGCCCCATCAACCTTACAACAAGCCATCCATCGTTCTCTTCCGAGGGGCCAGAGCTCGTTGTGCAGTACGACGACCTGGATACTACCAATGATTACAGCGATAGTCGTTTCTCCGACCCTTTCAGACCCACCTCGAGCCTTGGCTATCATCATCTCTCCCTCGTCAACCAGATCGCCGTTCCTCACTCCGACGCTTCTCTTCTTCCGACGAACTCGATGCCCGCACCTGTCGACTCTCCTCCTCTTCCTCCTCCTCCTCCTTCTGACCGATCAAACACGCAGTTGGATGGTCAGAATCTTGCTGGGTCGTCCCTACATGTATCCCCCGTGGCGCCCAAAGAAGGTCAACCAACAGCAACTGCTCCAACCCAAGTAGCTGAGCATTCTCGCTCAGTCAACTCTTCGGATAACCCTCCCA
Source organism: Puccinia novopanici (assembly GCA_004348175.1). Classification (NCBI taxonomy): domain Eukaryota; kingdom Fungi; phylum Basidiomycota; class Pucciniomycetes; order Pucciniales; family Pucciniaceae; genus Puccinia; species Puccinia novopanici. The sequence continues at coordinate 1,434 of SMGU01006499.1, forward strand.
AAGCCCATTCGTCATCATCAACTGGCAGCGTGGTTGTCGTTGCTGCTGCTGACACTCAATCGCACGTCGAGCCCACTGTTATTAGTCCACAGGCTCGAAAACCTTCCAGCTCGTCTTCGCACTCCCATCTTCCTAGGTCTTGTTCTGCGGAAAGCCCAAACGACCTGAAACATCAAGATGATTCGAGGATGGAACTTGACAAGATATTAGAAAGCAAGTTCCATACAATAGACCCAGATAAAGTGATGGCATTCTTGGCAATGGATAACGATTACCATTCGAAAGTCTTGCGGTTGAGGCGCAAGTTGGTCAGGTTGGAGGAAGAGAGAGAGATCAAAAGGAAGGAAATGTTTGCCTTGCTCGGGTTGCTCGGCTCCGAGTCTTCTGCCGTCTCAAAGCATCTCCTCCAAGGCCAGGAGAATCCGTTGGAACTTGCAGAAGAAGAAGAAGATGATGATGATGATACGTCGTCGTCGGGGTCGGGGTCGGCAGGGATGGAAGAGAGACGGGCGGTGGTGGGAGAAGAAGTCAAAGCGGCGCGCATGAGGGAACGGCGGGTGTCGGAAGCGGGGTGACTCGGCGGGGCGGCCAAGCGGCGCTGGGGCGAGGGCGGCCGCCGAGCAGCTATGGCTCTGTGCGGTCAGGGAGTGTGAGCAAGCCTACCAAGGCGCCATCCTCAGGACCGCCGCACTCTCGCAGCATGTTGCACAGCCCATCTTCGGGTCTCGGACACGCGAGGACGGGCTCGCTGGACCCGATCGAGTTCCAGAGACTGCATACGCGTGGGAGTAGCTCTCTCTTCTTCTCCTCCACCACCCCTCGTCCCTCTCATTCGGACAACTCGACCGCCGTCGCGAACGCCCACTCGCCCGCCCTCGGCTGTGGTGATGCTTCTGTCCCACCCCCTCCTCCTGCGTCTATTTCCCCAGCTAGGAATACGGAGGGATCGCAGGCTCATATCGCGTTGCAAGGGTGCGTCTTTCTTTCTCTCTTCTCTTCTCTCGTGAGTCGTAGTATGTCTTGTGGGCTTATCTTATTTCATGGCGCGTCTTGGTAGCATCGCGGCTATCTTGAAACTCGCCTCGTCTTCCTCCGCCTCTTCTTCTTCCGTCGTCGCCGCCACCATGGCTGCTGCTGACCTGCACAACCCCCTCGGCTCGTCGTGAGGCTTTCCTTCTCGTGTGAACTTTTCTCTCTCTCTCTCTCTCTTGGTTTCTCTTATCGCCGTTCTTCTTTTTCTTGCCCGCGAGTCTTGTCTCTCTCTCTCCGCTTGTTTGGTGTCGGTCGGCGTCGCTGGTCTGGCTAGACGAGCACACTCCTCTGCGCGCGATCCATCCGCATTCCCCTCGAGTCTCTGTTCTTGTTTATGCATCTATATATATATATATATATATATATGTGTGTGTGTGTGTTTGTGTGTGTGACAGTGTTGTCTCTTTCTGTATGCTTCTTGGTTCCTTGTCATTTATTTATATATCCTCCATACGTATTCCTTGACTTTTTTTTTTCTTGAGGGGAAGTCGGTTCAGACCAGGGTGGTTCTGGGTAAGGCGTGTGTGTCGGAAGATGGACCCTTCCTGACCAACGCACAGAGTCAGGTCATGAATGAGGGAAGAAGAACATCCGGCCGGTCGCCCGTCTGCGCCCAACACACATTAACCCGCGGGGCCCTAGCTTATATAGAACACTGCACGCGCCTCCCATTTTCTCCAGGGACCCCGGCGCGAAGCGCCACTAGCTTAACAACCAGCCCCATCCATTCGGAGGGACTGCCACTGCAGCCCCGGGCAGCGGCCTCCGAAGGAGGGGCTTGCAGCTATAATGTCGGTTTTTTTGGCGTGAGCGTTTCTTCCCACCTTTTTTTGGTGCAGAAAAATTTCCCGGGGATTTCTCTCTGTCACCTTGAAACAAAAAAAGTCCTCCGCGTAAAATGGGCCATTCGAAGTGCCCCCAATTCAGCTCTTACTTCTAGTTTTCGTCTCCTCCATGCCGCCTCCATCGACAGGCATCGCATTGAATTCTGGTTTGAAAATTCATTTTTTTTTTTGGCTCCTTCTCAGCTCGTACTAGTACTAATACTATTTCTGAAATCTTCCGAATACACATGCACATGTCCAGTTTCATAGTACAACTTTCCAATACATCTAATGCAATGATGATCGAAATGATTGGACGAAAAAAATTTTCACTATCACTTTGAACACCAAGAAAGGTGATGATTGTTGGACATTCTTGTGAAGCTCCCTCTACTCCACTAAACTCTATCAGCCAATGTGACTAAGAATCTTATCACTAGATTAAGATCGTCAAGCTAGAGTATACTAACCTAATTCGCAAAGTGACTATAAGTCTTACTCAAGAGAGTAGACCGTCGATGCTTAGGATTTATAAGTATTTAAATGGGATTTTATTTTTTATTTCGAGGTTTGTATTTTTAAGAGTCTTATTCTGAAATTCTATTGATGACAAAGAAACAAAGATAGCGAGATGAGAAAAGAAAGAAGAAGGGAAGGGGAACAATCATCCGCTCTTCTGATAACAAGGAAAGTCGCACAGACTACAACATTGTCAATCCGCACAGACAATTTTTGTGCCTTTTCATTAAAGAATAAAACACCTGTCCGTCACAAAATAGACTTACCATGTAGTCCAAATTGTACTTACCTATCCCGCCTTCTTCTTTTTTGAGTAGTATTGTTCATGTTTTATCCTAAAATTTTCCATGTATGATTGTAAATTTTGCGGAATGTGGTCTTGAGAAATCCAAGTATCATTAGCCACTGTGGAATTATTCCAAGAAATTAAATAATCATACTTATTACCCCTTACCTTCCGGACATCCAACACCGCATTAATAGTCTTCCAATCAACTACTTGCCCCTCCTCATAATACTTCTCCTTAATACCGTCCATCGTTCCTCTTTCTAACAAGCTATTCAGCCTGAAATATTTAACAATTAGCGACACATTAAAAACAGGATGTAATTTCGGATATTCCTTTTCTATATCTAATCGTACTGCATTTTGTCCTACCATGCCTTTCACCTTAAATGGTCCAATGTATCGATAATCTAGTTTCGAATTAAGCCTACGAGTTTGAATGAATTTCCTCAATAAAAGCACCTCTTCTCCTTCTTTATAAACCGGCGAGTCTTTCTTATTTGCATTATAGTATCGTGCTTGTCGCTTGCGCGCTTGATCTAAACATTCCATCACCATCTCTTGAGTCACCTGTAAGTCCATAATAAAATCATCCAAATCTTTACGGCCTGTGGATTCTGTCATTATATTAAACTTAGGATGATGACCATAAGAGAAAAAGAAAGGTGATACCTTCAAACTTGCCGAATCTAAATTGTTTATAGAGAATTCTGCCAAATCCAAACACTTATCCCAGTTATCTTGGTAATAAGAACAAAAATGTCGTAAGTAATCCTCCAATACTTGATTCATCCGCTCAGTCTGGCCATCTGTTTGAGGATGATACGCAGTAGATAATGCCGATTTAATCCTCAACGAGTTCATTAAAGCCTTCCAGAACTCACTGACAAATGTACTCCCCCGATCCGACACTATCTTATCTGGCAACCCGTGCAACCGAAAAATGTTCCTTCTGAACAAATTTGCTAACATAGCCGACGTAGCTGCTTCTTTACATGGAATAAAATGAGTCAATTTACTCAATAAATCAATCACAACTAAAATTGAATCATTACCCCCCGCTGACGGCAACTTAGTTATCATATCCATACCTATCGTACTCCACGGCTTCGGCTGAGAAACCACAGGAATCAACTTCCTGTCCTTGCCCTGTCGTCTCGCCTTCACCCTCTGACAAGAGTCGCATGTCTTCACAAAGTCGCCTACATCTTTCCTAACTGACACCCACGAAAATGTCCTGGTTAAGGTGGACAATGTCCTCGCGATCCCGGGATGTCCAACCACCGGTGAGTCATGATACATTTTCATCAAGCGGATACGTAGTTCTTCAGGAACAAAAACTCGGTCACCATGCCATAATATCCCGTTACGCTCTTCAACATGCTCTTCTTCCTTATCTACTTCTTTGTAATGCCGTCGAAAATATTCCAGCAACTCACCATTTGGTCGTTGGAAGTGAAGATCATGGATGTCGTCAAACTCGTTTACCGCGTCAAGCTGAATTAACTTGTCAGTAATTGTAACCGCTGAATTAAAAGGCTTCCCCCCTTGTATATAATCCTCCCGCCGGCTGGGAGCGTCGGCCGGATTTTTAGTCCCCTCAATATGATAAATCATCATGTTAAAGTTATCCAAAAAACTGGCCCACCGAGCCTGCTTAGGAGAAAGATATTTTGCAGTCTTGAAATATAACAAATTCGAATGATCAGAGTAAACCTTCACAGGAACCTCCGTTCCCATAAGCCAAGCCCGCCATTCCTCGAATGCACTAACAATGGCTAAAAGTTCCAGATCAAATATCTGCCACGATTGTTCTCTTTCTGTCAACTTCCTTGAAAAATAACTTACTGGCAGTAATTTCCCGTCTCCATTCGGCTGACTCAAAACCCCAGCTATTGCGTATCCTGAACTATCCACGTGAATAACTCTTTCCTTATCAAAATCAAAATGCAATAGCAACGGTTCTTCTGTAAAAAGTTCTTTTAATCTATCAAAACTCCCACGAGCTGCTTCCGAATCAAAAGATGTGTCAGTATTTAAATCCGACTTTGTTAACGACGTTAACGGACCCGCAACCTCTGAAAATCGCGGTATAAATTTTCTGTAAAAGTTTGTATAACCCAAAAAACGACGTAATTCCTTCAAATTGGAAGGAAACGGCCAATCTCGAATGGTACTCAACTTTTTATCATTCATTTTCAGTCCGTCCTTTGTAATATCAAATCCCAAGAAAGTCACCGTCGACGCAAAAAATTCACATTTATTTAAAGACGCCTTCAATGAGTAATCCTTTAGTTTCCGTAAAATATTCTTTAAATCATTTAAATGACCATCCTTAGTTCTTGAAAAAATTAAAATATCGTCAATATAAACAAAACAACATACGTCTAAATACTCACGCAGGACATGTTGTATGAAACGTTGGAAAGTTGCCGGAGCGTTTGCTAGTCCAAAAGGCATCACTTGGTATTCGTAAAGGCCCCACGGTGTTCGAAAAGCCGTCTTCCATTCATGGCCAGGCGCTACACGCAGAAGATTAAAAGCTGCTTTCAGGTCAATCTTGGATAAATATTTACAACCATGTAAATTATTTAGTAAATGTGATATCACAGGTAACGGATAGGAATCTCTTATTGTCATACCATTCAATAATCAATAATCTACACACGGCCTATCAGCTTTCCCATCGACCTTAACATAAAAAATTGGTGCCGCTGCTGAAGACGATGATACTCGTATAAATCCTTTAGCTAAATTCTCGTCAATGTACAACTTTAGTTGATCTCTTTCTGATTTGCTCAAATTATACATTTTTCCAAACGGCGGAATAGCACCCTTCTTTAAGTTTACCTCACAATCAAAGCCAGCACGATGAGGAGGCAATACAGTCAAAGACTCTGTTACAAATACGTCCGCGAAGTCCTTTAACAATTGTTTAGTGTCAAACCCATCTATATTATCAACTGATTTAAGCACAACCTGCATCACAATGTCATTTTCCGTACCTCCTACAAATGCATTTGAGCCGCGTAGCCAATCACTCCCCAGAATCACATTCGCCGAAGAAACATTAAGAACATTCAAATCTACACGACTAGCAATGTAGCCCCCTTGTCGTAAAGGGATCTGCATTATTCCCTGAAAAATGTCCGTAACCGTGTTTTCCGCTGACATCGACCCATCGAAAGCCTTACATCGAATAGGCACATCCAATCGCTTTACTTTTAAATGATGAGATACTAAGAATTCTTGATTAATAAATGACGAGGTAGCCCCCGAATCCACAAGAACAGAACAGTCAATTAGCCTTTTAGAATTCCCCAAAATACTTCCATCAAAAAATGGGCGCTTGTCTGAAGAAAATGAAGTCTTAACATAATAAGACTGCTTACAATCATCATATTCAGCTTCAGCAAGCTGTCTTTCAAACAGAATGTCCGCCAATGACATTGGTTCGGACGCGATAATATCCGCCGAAGTAGAGGTAGAGGCTTGAGGCTGAGTTGACTGATCCATACGACGCTTAATAGTTTGATGTTCTTCAATCTCCGAAATGGATTCACGTTTCTTGCCTTTCCAAGCACGCTCCCCAGGAGGAGCAGTCGAACGAGTGTCACCACGAGGAGTATCAGAACGTTCTCTAGATTGTCTGGGAGCCCAACGCGATTGTTCGGACGCATGTCGTCGAGATTGTTGATGATCCTCCCTAACATAACCGCCCCATTCTCGCCACATCATTAACCTTTCCTTCATTGTGAGATATTCATCCTCCAATAACGGACAGCCGTGATTCTCCCTATGAGCACTATCAAATCGTCCGCCGCAACGAAAGCAAAGACGCTTTCGAAGGCATTCGTCCTTAAAGAGGGCATAGGTAAAACCCGTGTCCGCTGCAATAACATCCAGATCCATTGGAATGCCTTCAGATAATCTAGGAGGGGGATTATTAATGTTGGGGGAACGAATATCGGGTCGATGAATTTGAGTGGGCCGATTATCGTTCTTCGAAGCTTGTTGATGATTATGTTGATTCTTCAAACGCGCCGAATGAGCTTTCTCAATTGCCGCCACAGCTGCCACATCTGTCGCTAGTTTCACCGCCATTGCTTGACGGGCCTCCAAGTTCGTCACACCAGTCCATCCTCCACAATACATCCCCAAATGAACGATCTCCGGGTTGATAGCTTCTTCATAAATTTCGCACTTCGACGCTTCCGACAAATCGACTGAATACAAAAGTGCATTAAAGGTAATATTAAATTGTTCGATTGTATCCTTCCCTTGACGAGCAGCTTTGAGAGCCTTCCGTGCTTCTTCGACCTCCTTATGGTTTGAAAAGGTCGACTCGATTGCCCCCATAAAACCTTCCACCGTCATCAACTCGTCCAATACAAAATACGCCGCCGAAGATCCCCTGGACGCATCCAAGCCTTGTTTATGCGCGTTCTTCCCCAACAACCCTCGCCACCAAGTGTAAGAAGGGCACAATTCACCCAATTTCTTGTCTTCCAAACGGAAATGAGACGCAATCCACAATATTTTATGTTTCTCGCTCGAAAAACGAACCTTCATGCGTTCTAACGCGTTTCTCATGAAAAAGCAGAATTCGTTAGTTTCCTTCAATGCTCCTGAAAAGACCATATGCGCATAAAAAGGAGGTTCATTTGACTTGTACTGATTATTTTCCACCGGTTTCCGTTCGGCTAACTCCACTTGATCCAAACGCGAAGAAGCTTGATCCAAACGCGAAGCGGTCGACATGTTGACATGATCTATCGCAGTCCGGACTTGCAAAAATTCAGACTGTAAGTTTGCCTTCAATTTTACAAAATCAGATGACAACGTAAGAAGACCCGTAAGTTCTCGGATCTTTTCTTTGTCTCGACAGCTTTCAACTTGAAGTTCGACGATTCGTTGCGTGTTGTTTTCGATAGTTTGTGCTAATCCTGGATCTTGCATTCTCAAATTCGATAGTAACCCCGATACTTGATGATCTTCTTGATTAGGACGAGGAGAACGATTTAATGGTGAACATATGGGAGGCGTCGAAGTTGGATTATTGAGATTTTCTACCGGGAGGTTAGGAGAACGAAGGTTCGACAAATTTTCCGGAGGATCTTGAGGATTTTGTGAAAAAGAAAAAGGACGAGGAGATAAAGGAAATGACATTCTAGCAGGATTGGTCGGCGAAGATGAATCAGACATAATTTTGAAGATCTCGCTATAATTGTGAAGCTCCCTCTACTCCACTAAACTCTATCAGCCAATGTGACTAAGAATCTTATCACTAGATTAAGATCGTCAAGCTAGAGTATACTAACCTAATTCGCAAAGTGACTATAAGTCTTACTCAAGAGAGTAGACCGTCGATGCTTAGGATTTATAAGTATTTAAATGGGATTTTATTTTTTATTTCGAGGTTTGTATTTTTAAGAGTCTTATTCTGAAATTCTATTGATGACAAAGAAACAAAGATAGCGAGATGAGAAAAGAAAGAAGAAGGGAAGGGGAACAATCATCCGCTCTTCTGATAACAAGGAAAGTCGCACAGACTACAACATTGTCAATCCGCACAGACAATTTTTGTGCCTTTTCATTAAAGAATAAAACACCTGTCCGTCACAATTCTTCATACATGAAAAAAAAAAATATGGGCAGATAGCCAAGTAAGCTGGGCTATTCAGGCTGCTTGGTCCCATATTTTTTTTCGTGCATCTCAAACGTGTACCATAAATATTTTCATAAATGGGGACTTAAATACAGCACAAAAAGCAGAACCACTCACGCCAAGAATCCAGCATTACCCACAAGCCCCTCCTTCGGAGGCTCGCTTCGCGTGCCCCGAAGGAGGGGCTTGTGTTAAGCTAGAAGCGCCAGGCCTCCGAAGGCTCCAAAGGCTCCGAAGGAGAAGAGAGGCTTGGAAAGTATTATTGTCTGGTCATTTGGCTGGATGGAGCGTTTGATCAGCCGTTTTTTTTTTTGGTGCGGGTTTGGTTCCCCTTCTTTTTTTGATGTATGTTTGGCTTCTTGCCCTCCTCCACTGATCGAGATCATGACGCCCTTTTTTGACGGTGTGTGTGTGGGGCGCATCTTTTCTTGATGGATCTCTCCCTCCCCTTGTGTATTGAAACTCCGGCTCTCTCTCTCAACCACCATATATGCCTTCTTCTCTGCCCGATTATCCTTCTGGCATCTTCCGCTCTTCTTCTTCTTCATCTTGTGGCCTGTAAAATCCGTCACCGGTTGTTCTTCAGCTTAAATACCAAGTTGCGCGAAGGTGTCGCAGAGAAAGCTCAATTAATGAAAAGACATCAATACTGGTTGACTCATAATAAAGAAGCCCCTCTTCCTTCCGAGCGAGTCTTGTGATGTGAGAGGGGCTATATTGTAAGCTGGCCGCCCGCCCAACTTCCAGAGGCTAGTGCGGCAGTGGCGCAGATGTCAGACATTGGCGGCTGCCGGTCAGGCTGACATTCTTGTACACCCCCTCTCACCCGAACCTTCACAAGGCGGATGGCAAATGACAAGCTTTTATGTAAGATCAGCACGCGCAGCCGGTCACAAGAGTGAAATGTCCAAGCCACGTGGCAATACCATTACCAGATAACTTGGAGTAATGAGGGCAGCAGTGACCGCCTTTTATGTGTGAGGGGGGTGTACTGAGTGTACTGAGTTCGAGACTTATACAGATATTTTCATGTTGCCATCATTGCAATATCTCAGTTCCAGCGGATGATAGTGAAGGTGATCAGAGAGTGAGCACCATCTTTGCCGCAAGTGCTCATCCGGTTTTATCCAACGCCCCGCTTCCTGTATCGTCAAAATCTCGGAGCCTTGACAGACAATTGCTGCTCATCCATCTCGTAGCTTGACGGAATGAGCGGTATAATGGGTTATCGCTTAATTCCGCGGCCTTTTTCATTTCACGCTGCGCCGGCAAGGGCTCTCGCACCTTCTCTCGCACAGAGAGGTTTGTGTCGCTCGCCTCTCACCGACTGCGCACCACACTGTATATAGAGAACAGGTGCGCTCTGACGAAAAGAGACGCGTCACGGTTGGCACGGCACGCACGGTATCGGACTCCAAACTCGGTGAGAGAAGGGAGCCGCTGCCAGGCGTGACGTGTTGATAAACTATGTAGGTACAAGGCTGCGCGCACAGTGACTGGGGTTTATAATGATGACAACCGGTAAGATTACATAATGATAAAGAAAGTTTGGGAAGCCGTATCCACCCTACCCCATGACAGTTCATCACACATGCAGTATGTACATTCGAATTTCGAGCATGGGGAAGGAGGCAAGCGTCCGTATGGAAACTAATTTCTCCATAAACTGTCATGGTGGTTGTCTTGCACATTCTCCAAAATGCTTCTGTCAGCGATATGTTATCTTCTGCTCATCCATCTCGGACCCATTTCCAAGGCTGTAGGAGTAGCCCCCGGGGAGCCCCTTGCGTCAAGCTTTTATTTGTCCAGTCACGCGATAGAACCACAGGACATCTCCTTCGGCTTTGGGAGTGCCCCGTTGGAGGGAGGAAATAGTCAAAGATACCTGCAGGGAAGTGCGCCAATGTCCCCACAGCCAAACTCGATCTTCACCTTGGGCATGGATCCACTTGATGATCAGGGTAAGTATGTACGCGCAAAAAAGCAATCATCCAATAGGGCGTTGACTTAGCTGGTTTTCTTGCTTCGATCCGCCGATTAGTCTTCCTCCCCCAAGGGCTCTCCAGTCATCGTCCAGAGAAGAGACTCAAAATGGGCCCGGAACATGATTTAGAAAGCCCGGTGCTGTCCATCTGGTCGCCAGGGAACATGGTCTACCCCTCTTCTTTGCAAGGGTTTTCAGCCTTGCTAGAAGATTCAACTGTTAACCCCTCACCCTCTTATGGCTTAGGGATAAGTAGTTCAAATCCGAATCCTGCTCTCCTACAACCACAATCATCCCTGCCAGGTTATTTGGAGACAGATTGGGGAGACACAGAATCTTCAATTGATCATAATAAACTGCTGCAACACATTAAGGAGCTGGAAAAATTGATTGGATATCAAGGCTAGTCACATTTTTCCCTTTCTTTTTTTTCGTTGGAGCTCATATCAATCCAGCTTGATTGGGTGGGAATTTGGTTTTTGTTTCATAGATCTGCAAGGCATCAATGTCCCTTTTGAATCTACAGAAGCCAGTAAAAATCATGACATTTCTTCAGAATATCAGGATCTTAATTCACATTATAACTCACTAGCAGAAAACAGGAATTTTGAACTTCTTTTGTCAGATAAGCCTAGCACTTCAACTCATGAAGCTCTAGATTCCACTATGAATGATGGAATTCCTCAAGCAGATCTGGGAACAATTCACAATTCTAATAGTAAATCCACCATAAATCACACTGTTCCAACACAAAATAAATCCAAATATTCAATTCCATTGAATGGTTCAACATACAATATAATAATATCAGATCTGATAGATACCACTGGAGGAACTGATGAAAGATTACGATCTGCAATAGAAAGAGCCTCAAATGGGTTGAATATTGATGAAATAGATAAGAAATTATCTGAGAAGTTTTTCCGTGGAGGTTTAACACTGCAATTCATTCGTAAGAGGCTGGCACATCTACACAACATGGAGAGTTTAGATGAAGTGAAGGATAGTATTCAGGGGCCCAGAATTTCAACTGGTAGTCTGAAAAAAAGGGATCCAATAATCACCCAGAAGTTTAAAACTTTGTTCAAGTGGCTTATCATCATTAATATAGCTGTTGCTGAAGAACTGAAGTTAGATGGAAAGACAACCCAGGAAGAATTAGTTGATTATTTTTTAAAGGAAGCATTTCATTCTGAAGATAGTCACCAAGCCGATTTACAGAAATTATTACTCCAACAAATGGCATCACAAAAGATTAATTCTGCACAAGAAGCTCTTTGTTTGTCCTGGTTGGTCATGAAGTTATGGTACAAGCATTTCAAACCTCAGATTTGGGTACAAATACAAAATTTGGATCAAGATGAAGTCCCAGAAATGAACATGATTTTCACAGCTGTGCTATCCAAAGCCATTTCTGAAAGGATCTTGGCTGATCCCAATTCTGATGATTTTTATCAATCAGTGCAATTAGGGGAATTAAGAATACCAAAAATTGAGATATTTCCAGAAACAATGAAACCAAAAAGACTTATGAGCAAGTTTAGAAGGAAATTTTCTCCTCCTGAAGAGGCAATAGTAGATAAAACTTTAAAAATAGCTTCATCTCCTGCAAATCAACACAAAATCAAGCCAATACCAGAATTCATTCCAGGTCTTTCAATGGTTTTCCATTTATATCACAAGGAAACTTATAAGGGAAAGGAATGCCCTACGAAATACAGAACAAAAATTATAGTGTTAAGAAGCATTAGAAATTATCCCATAAATATCAATTCAAATTTGAGATTCTTACTCTGCCACTTGAAAATATGCCATAGACAAATTATTTCTTTTATGAATTCAAACGGCATGCATGTGGTTTCAAATGCAGAAAATCAGTTCATTGAATGGCTCAATGAAATATTATTTCAATCAAAAAGAAACCACTTACCTGTATTTGGTGATGTTATTGTGGACAAATTGGGACTAGAAAACATACAGGTTGGCCCAGTCCAGAAGTACCTCATCAATGAATACTTCAGTTCTGTAGACTCAGCATCCAAGGTTTCTCAAGTCTCTCTGGCTGTCATCTGCTACTGGTTTCAAACATTTCATTCATCTTCTTTTTTTAAAAATGAGAAAGATTATTGGAGAGTGATGATTGAACATCTAGGAAGTATGATGAATTATAGGGGAATCTATTCTTTGGAACCGTTTGATGAAGAAGGGAATTATACTCCCAGAAAGAGTTAAATCCTCAATAAAAAAAAGTTCAATTTTTTCTCCTCATTTTTTCTTTAAATTATTATTAGATTTCATAGTATTTTTTTTATTTCTCATAATTGTGGGAATCAAAGTAGAGGAGGGCCAATGATTCTTGTGAAATTTAGAAATTTTTTCTAAACAAAAAATAATCATGCCCATATTATGTAAATAAACTTTAAAAATGGAAGGCAAATCACCTCATCCCATTGATCTCAATGGATTTGGGAAAACTAAAGTTTCATTCCTCTGTTTTGAAGAAATTCATCAGGGCTGTTTCCTTGGAAATTGCATACAAGTGATTTCTCTTAACTCAGTCATATAATGAGCTGATACCTGTTATGTGTTGTTTGTAAGTCATGCACAATTTTTCCCTGATGGTTGTTTAACTTGTTCCCAAATTCAGTTGATATCCTCCCCAAGTCAATTACAAATCTTTGGTAACTTGGTTACAACCTGGCTTCATGTGATGTTGAAATCAAATCCAACCCTTTACCAAGATAAAGAAACCCCTTGCCCATGATTTAATCACGGTACTTTGAGTAACAGTCAAGAGGAAAAATAAGTTTGATTATGTAAAGCATTTTGTGGTGCTGTGACACCTGTGTTGCTGAGGGCTGTGATTCTTCCCTGTCACCATAAAGTATGGCCATACGTTATGGTGACAAGATGCCAGCTGCAGGCTGAGGGGATTTGTCTCTGTCATTTCATCAAAAGCAAAGGAAAAAACTCAACACAATAGACTTGAAAGATTTGAATACAGGCTTGGGGGAGATTAGAAGCTGGACTGGGTCATCTTTGGAGGAGGAAAAGGAGATGATTGAATCACAGAAGCTATTTGGTTGGCCTTCCAAGTTTTTGTGTGGGTGGGTGTTTGAGAGACCGACTGGACACTGACTCACCAAAACCAAATTTTTGTCTTTTTTTTCAGCCTTACCTGTGCTTTGATATCATCAATTGCACCGTCAGGTTAGTTGAGAGCCAAGCTTAAAATATGAATAAGGTGATTGAACCATGTGCAAAGGTTTGGTTTGCTAACAAATTTTTGTCATTGGGGAGGGTTGTGTTTGTTTTTTAAGCTTCCTTTATTGCAGTTTTCAGGATTTATTGAGCCTTTTAATGCTGAATGGTGTCTTGTGGATGACTGTTGTCACAGCTCTAACAGACTTGGATCTATAAATTGATGAAGGCTCACTAGCAAGGCTTTCATACACATTCTCAATGTGATCAAAACATCAAAAAATAATATCAAGGTCATAAAATGGTGACCAAGATGATATGAGCCATGATCATTTTACAGACTTCAGCATTAATTACATCATTTTACTTATGATCCTAAACAGTATTTTGAGACTTTAAATCTGATATAAATAGAAATTGGAGGAGGCAAAAATATAGCCTATTGTTTGTCAGGTGGCATGAAGATCTAAGTTATTCATGAGTAGAGGATGATAACATCTTGACTTGGGTAAAACATCAGGTTGAGTGTTGAGCTTAACATCAACACAAGTTACAAGCAACTTCCTCTTGAGTTCAACCTGACTTGTAATGTACTTCACACCAACGCCACACAAGTTACCAATAGGTTATTCAAGAAAATGAAGTGAAAGCACTTGCATGCAAGTGCCATGGAAACAGCCCTGGTGATTTGCAAGCTTTTCTTTTACCTCATTGTTGGTGCACTTCTAGCTCTCAAAATGGACCTGAAATTGCCACTGCACTACAAAAAACTCAACACTGAAGTTGGAACAAGGCTGTACATGTTTGTTGGGCTCAGTTGAAATTTTATCTAGCATGTCTCTTTTGTGCTTGCAACTACTGAAGGTATGGATGAAATTCTGTTTCAATTTACAGACTAGCATAGAGAAGTCAGCAAGAAGATGAGTTTTCCTAGTGAAAGTAAGCATAAGAAATGAACTTAATGAGCTTTTCAATAATAAATATCAAGCTTGACAACTCAGATGAGAGGAGGAGAGGATGTGGCAAAAAGGTTTGAGGGCTCCTTTTTGGAAAGGCTCAACGGAAAATGAGTGATAGAACCAATGGTTAATTTCAAGTATCTTAGGCTAGTTTAAATAGACTAAAATACATTGGTAAAAATGTGGGTTGAGAAATGAATAAGAAAACATAATGAATAATAATGAGCCCCTCATGAAGACAATAAATGACTAAGAATATCCGGGGTCCTCTCGAGGGACCGGCGCGAAGCGCCTGTCACTCGCGCGAAGCGCGACCTCCGAAGGCTTTGTCACCAGAGGGCAGTGGCAGTGCGCATGTCAGAAACTGGCGGGGGCCGGTCAGGCTGAATTTCTGAAATACACCCCCTCTCACCGACTGCGCACCACTGCGCCCCATGACAGCTCATCACACATGCAGTATCGAATTTCGAAGGAGGCAAGCGGCCGTATGGAAACTGATTTCTCCATAAACTGTCATTGTGGTTGTCTTGCACATTCTCCAAAATGCTTCTGTCAGCGATATGTTATCATCATCTTCTCATTCATCTCGAACTCATCTCCAAGGCTGTAGTAGCCCGGCCAAACTTATGGCCGGCCGGGGAACAACCCCTTACGTCAAGCTTGTTTTTTTCCAGTCATGCGAATATAGAATCAGAGGACATCTCCTCCGGCTTTGGGAGTGCCCCGTTGGAGAGAGGAAATAGTCAAAGATACCTGCCGGGAAATGAGTCGATGTCCCCACAGCCAAACTCGATCATCACCGGGGGCATGGATCCACTTGATGATCAGGGTAAGTATGTACGCGCAAAAAAGCAATCATCCAATAGGGAGTTGACTCAGCTGGTTTTCTTGTTTCGATCCGCCGAGTAGTCTTCTTGCCCGAAGGGCCCTCCAGTCATCGTCCAGAGAAGAGACTCAAAACGGGCCCGGAACATGATTTAGATAGCCCGGTGCTTTCCTTCTGGCCGCCAGGGAACATGGTCCACCCCAGTTATGTGCAAGGGTTTTCAGCCTTGCTAGAAGATTCAACTGTGAAACCCTCACCCTCTAATGGCTTAGGAAGTATTTCAAATCCAAATCCTGCTCTCCTACAATCACATCCATCCCTACCAGGTTATTTGGAGACAGACTGGGGAGACACAGAATCTTCAATTGATCATAATCAACTGCTGAAATACATTAAGGAGCTGGAAGGATTGATTGGATATCAAGGCTAGTCACATTTTTCCCTTTCTTTTTTTTTGTTGGAGCTCATATCAATCCAGCTTGATTGGGTGGGAAATTGGTTTTTGTTTTATAGATCTGCAAGGTATTGATGTCCTTTTTGAATCTCAAGAAGCCAGTACAAATCATGTCATTTCTTCAGAAGATCAGGATCTCAATTCAAACTTTAATTCACCAAAAGAAAGCAGCAATTTTGAAACTCTTTCATTAGATAAGGCTAGCAGCACGTCAAATCATGAAGCTCTAGGTTCCACCATGAATGCTGGAATTCCTCAAGCAGATCAGGGAAAAATTCACAATTCTCAGATTAAATCCACCATAAATCACACTTTTCAATTCAATGGTTCAAGATACAAGGAAATAATATCAGATCTCATAGATACAACTGGTGGAACGGATGAAAGATTAAGATCTGCAATAGAAAGAGCCTCAAATGGGTTGAATATTGATGAAATAGAGAAGAAAATATCTGAGAAGATTTTCCACAGAGGTTTCACAATGCAATTGGTTCGTAAGAGGCTGGAAAATCTACACAACATGGAGAGTTTAGATGAAGTGAAGGATAGTATTCCGGGGCCCAGAATTGCAACTGGTAAACTGAAAAAAAGGAATCCAATAATTACTCAGAAGTTTAAAACATTGTTCAAGTGGCTTATCATCATCAACATAGTTGTTGCTGAAGAACTGAAGCTAGATGGAAAGACTACTCAGGAAGAATTGGTCAATTGTTTTTTCAAGGAGGAGATCCATTCTGGAGATTATTATAGAGCCAAATTAAAGACATTATTACTCCAAACAATAACATCAAAAAAGATGAATTCTGCACATGAAGCTCTTTTTTTTTCCTGGTTGGTCATGAAATTATGGTACAAGCATTTCAAACCTCAGATTTGGGTACAAATACAAAACTTGGATCAAGATGAAGTCCCAG